>JAOVVG010000032.1:2631670-2647120 GCA_028566375.1 Leptodoras nelsoni | reverse complement strand
TTACCCTGGATACCGTGGCTCTTGATACATCACAAAGACTTGCTGTCTTGGTCACAGATGCGCCAGCAAGACGTAATGTCACCTGTAATGTTGTGTGCATTGCAATATTTTGAGCAAAACTATGCTCTTACCCTGCTAATTTAACCTTCACACTCTGCTCTTACTGGTGCAATTAATGAAGATTGGCCACCAGGCTGGTCCAATTTAGCCATGAATCCTCCCACACTAAAATTTCAGGTGTTTCAGTTTCATTGTCTAACCCCTGGGTGTGTGTGTATATATATATATATATATATATATATATATATATATATATACGCACATACACACACACACACACTTTTTTCCCCCCTCTTTTTCTCCCCATCCATAATTGGATGATATGTTGGTTGTCTTTGTGATGTATTTACATCTTCTAATTGTTGTCATTTATGTAAATAAAACTTTACTTACTTATAATAATAATAATGCACAGATCGAGGTACTGGGTATCAATCCAATATTGTGCTCATTTCCTTGTATTCATGAACAATGCTAAAATATCACATGCTACTTATGTTACTTTTACTGTGAGTGTACATTGTCTTGATAATCAGCAGATAAATAGCAGAAAATAACAGAAGTCTGGACATATGTCATGCCTAATGATGCCAAATATTGGCAGCAGACTCAAACGGAGTTCTGTGACATTACCATGAACAGGTACTACAGCATCTTCCTACAACACAAGAAACCTGTGAAAACATCATATGGTGCTTGTATCTTTAATAGCAAGCAGTGGTAGCAGTTGACCTGAGTGCACAGATTAGGATCAGGGAGCGTTATCATTAATGTGAATGTGAGCAAGGAGCAGCGAGGTGAGCTTGCAAAGAAACTGCTAAATCTGAGGGAAACTCTAAAAAAGGCATTAATGACTAATATTTTTTTTAAGTATAAGAAAAAATATTATTATTATTATTATTGTTGTTGTTGTTGTTGTTAATAATAATAATAATAATAATAGATATTTTTTATTATTTTTATTATTATTATTATTATTATTATTATTATTATTTGTCTGAACATTCTGTCTGATATTAAGATGACCATTTTTTCTTCCAGTAATCAGTAATCTCAAGTATATAGTGAATCTAAGAAGCTTACCTCATTTATGATGATCCAATGGCAATCAAAAGCAACCAAGTTGGTTTCCACTACCTGCAAGACAAAGGAACAGTATTTACCTGACAGAATATCTACATATAGATTAAATAAAAATAAAAACATTAAATAATTACTATTAAAATCCTTCTCAACTACATCCATACATGTACGAGTATGGAGACAAGCATGAACATGAATTAATTTATTCATTTACAGATTGCACGTTCTCTTATTTCTTTATTCCCTTCTATCTGTCTTTCATGGCAATCATCATCAAACATCCTCTACATTTCCCATTTACATATTTTTACATGGCTGTTTCTCATGTTCTCTCCTCTGCCTTCTTCTGCATCTCCCCTGTTACAATCCCATCAGTGCTTCTCCTGCCCTCTGTATCAGGACTGAATTCCATTATCTATAATTGTGTAGGTGACTAAAAGTGGGTGTCATAAAACACGTTATTCCTAAACAAAGGCAGCAGCTGGAGAGTATGATGGTTGGTGCAGTGCTAATAGTGTTTTAATCTTTCACAAAGACCTAATAAAACATAATTACAACCCAGACAAGAGGCATAAAGCATCCTATCAACCGGAAGGCAAGCGGAGAATGTTTGATTATGAAAAGAGAGCTGAAGAATTTCTCTATAACCAGGATGAACATATAGTTTCTAGAGAGAAGACTTATATAGAAAATCATTTTTCATGCACCGAACAGAAACCGTATGTTAAATTGGTATATTTAATGTTTAAAACAGCTATTAAAAGTCTGGCTTCAGAACGATGGTTATTATATGGTGTGTAATGCATTACTACAGACACCCCCTCTTTATAAAAAAAAAAAGAAAAAAAGAAGCAAACAACAGATGGAGCCAAATATGATGCGACTTTTATTTTGTTACTCCATGCGTGTGACATTAATATTTTATGCTTGCCAAGGTTACAATAACAATCCATGGGCCAGCAGTTGTGTGGGTGGGTGGAGAGGGCTTGCTTATGCTTTCCCACCTGCTGTGTGTATGCATGCATGTAGGTGTGCATGTGTGTGTCGGTCATGGCTCAGCCTATCCTATATATTCATATGCCTAGCCAGATATTTCCTCTTAATAGGAGCATGCACCCGAGGCTCAGCTCACAAAGAGAAAGAAGGCTATCAATTGGCTATAAAGGCTATAAAGTGACCTAATCACTACTGTGATAACCTAACCATTAGAATGGCAGCTTCTTTGAGGCAGTGATTAATCATTTTAAGTTGTGTACAGGTAGAGAGATCGAGTAATGCATCAATACTGGCATTGTCCCTAAGACAAATAGGCACTTATGATATGAATTGGCAGCGTGTGCAGGATGTGGTAAACAACAACAAACCTATGATTAAACCAATGTCTCCCCTAGAGAGGATTTCAGCACATCCACCTTTTTTTCTTGAAAATTCTTTCAAATAACGCTAGGGTAGTCCCAAGGAACACACTACATATCAATAGAATGAAAGAGGCCAACAAGTGGACTGTCCAAAAACCCTGTAGAATTTAACACAATGCTTGCATGTCTGATTCTCTGACTCAGCATTGAAAATGCTTCAAGCCTCCTTTTTTTCCCCTCAGTAACAGTTGGCTTGTGGCGAGGTTGTTTGCCTGGTAGATCAAAGCCTCGTACTCCCCTAGAGATTTCTACTCATTGTTCATTACTGTCACCCACAAATCTACCTCTGCCTCTAAAGCAGGAAGCAGCCTTGAGAATTCAGCATCCAGCCGAGATAAAAACCCAATATGAATGCAGTGGGGTGACACATAAAAACCCTCTGAGCAGTAAATAAATGTAACATGATATTATCTTCAAAACTACTTGTCTACCTGCGACATGCGCACCTAGGGTGAGACAAACACTCCCAGAATGAGTCCTCTGCATGCACCTGACTGAAGGCAAAAGTGTGCATCCCTGATCATTTCGGAAGAGATGCAATATTTGTTGGACTTGTGCTCTACAATTTACAAACCAATTAAAAAATTAAATGTGGATGGACTCTATAACAACTCAACAATCAATCGCAAAATGCAAAATCAGAAGGCAAATACATGGAAAAGAAGTTTTGCTGTGTTCTTTTGCTCTCCAGACTTGTTCTGAAGAATGTAAAGGAAAACAGGAAACGATATCAGAGATGTTAGGAAGGACAGTGGAGGATAACTACTGAACAGGTTCAAAAGCCACTGAAATCAATTATAAAGACACAAAGAATTGTCACATTAGAAGGATATCGTTTCGTTTATTTTTTCACAATTAATATGGCATGCAACAAAACATTCAACCATTTTTGTAATTTTCCTAACACCCTAAACATGATTTAATGCATGTGCAATGGGGCTGACATTAATGTTCTAGTTACTAAGCCTCATGACATAAATTGTGCCTGGGAGCACGGAAAGTAAGTGCACTCTTTGCAAGGTGCAGATTGCAGTTTAAAAGCTTCTGTGAAAATATGAAAATGTTCAACAGTAGAGTTCAGCACTAAAGTGGAAATTCAAACTCATCCCAGTAAAGAAGTGATACATTATAATAAGTGATAAATGAATTGTAAGATGGAGGGCATTAATGCTGCTGATATGCCATTAGTTTCCCAGTTGGTTTTATAATGAAAAGACGACCACTCTGAATAAAATATATGCAATGGAACAGTATTTCAAACGCAACAATTTATGTAAATGTTTGTGATATACACTGAAGGACCAGAAAAACTGGTATATTAGTTAATACTTGGTAGAACATTGCACAGTCCTCTCGCTGATGTTTGATGAGTCCCCAGCATTGAATTCCGATGTTACTTGAGGCAATGTTGCACGCCTCTCATGTAAACCAATTCTTGCCAGCAGACACTGGTCACGTTCACCCACGTTGTTTTGGGGGGGGTTTTACGGCCACACTGCTGCCATAAGTTCCATAGATGTCTATCGCTTTATACATACAAGCGGACACAACCAATCACGTGCATAGGTGGTGTTGCTATGTATTTTGCATAGGTTCCATGTACTTCAGTGTGGCCAGGGTTGCCAGATCTGTTTGACAAAAGCAGTTCAACAGACAAGCAGTACTGTATTAAAACACATAGGTTGCCTGAATTGTTCTTTTACTAAAGTCCAATAGTAGGCTTATATTTTTATACATTCTTCAATAAATATCTCCACCCTTTTTGCACTGACAGACCTAGCTTGCCAAGTTTAATGTCTAACATTGGGTATGTTATCCTAACCTATATGTAATGGACATGGTTTTACATTTTTCACTATTTAAGCAGGTTGCACTGTATGACACGCATGCCTGTTTTTCAAAAGACCTAAAGTCTAATTTTGGGTAATGGCCTCCATTCCTGGTCAGATGCCTATAACACTCTCATAAAAACTGATGATATTAAAAGTCAAATGGTCTTGCTTTCTAAATAACAACATTTTAAACCTGCATTTGTTTCCATTCTAATACAGCAGGGTGCTTGGTATATAAATGCATCGGCACATAAATGCTTGAGGAACTCTCATTCTAATCCAGTACTACGGATGTTCAAATTACATGACAAAAGCATGTGCTTCAAGATAGATGGCACTTACAAAGGACAGTGATTATGGTTATTATGCCATATTTTCCACATGCCTGGGCTCTTCAAGTGGTGGAGAAATACGGTGAGTACTCATTATGTTCAGCAAGATACAAAGATAATCAGACTTAGTGATGCACTATAACCCTAGATAATACTGGTCCTTTAAATAATACACAGGCACCAGAGGAACGTATCCTTTGGTCATTAAAAAATCCAGCAAATAACTACATCATTAAAAAGAGAGGGAAAGAACACAGCATCAACAAACTATATGGGATCTTTGGAGCATAAGAGTACACTTTAGAAAAGTGGCATCATGCAATTAGGCATGACGTAAAACATTTGACATAATCAGCTGACTTGTGATGTCTAGTAACTGAAACATTGTTCTCTGTACATCGACATTTCCGGTGTGGCAGCCTCTTTGTTGTTTGAAATAAAAGCAATAACTACTCTTACCTCACTTATGTGGATAAAAAAGGGGATCATAATTTGTTTGTATGCAGGCGACTAGGGATTCCAGTTCATCTAATGTAAATGTAAACGTGAACATACAGTATTGACATACTGTGCTTGCACACAGGGGAATTTGTCCTCCGCATTTAACCCATTTGTGCAGTGAAACACACATTGGTGTGAGCACACACTAGCCTGGAGCGGTGGGCAGCCTCGTCCAGGGCACCCAGGGAGCAGTTGGGGGTTAGGTACCTTCAGTCGTGACTTGTTGGTTGTGTGGATCAAACCATGAGGCTGGTTCCTTAACCACAAGCCCACCCTTCTTTATAAAGCTCATAAAGCTTCTTTAAGTTTTGTACCCTAATTATACCATGATATACAGCCATCTATGATAAACTGTATAAAGTAATTATGAAGTACACATTATAATTTTGCCTATGATAACTATTATTATTAAAGCTTATTATTGAGCTTATTAAACAGGCTTTAGGTATAGTGATATAGAGGTTTCTTAACCTGCAGACAGCAACTTATCAAAGAATAGAAGGTGAACTGAGGACTCAAGAAATGCTGTAGATCATTAAGATCCATCATGTTGCACCCACGCACATGTACATTATGCTTGCCACTGACATTAATGTTAGTTATTCAAACCTCACTTTCCTTGTGGCTTCTATCATGTATAATTAATCCTCAATGTGGAGTCTGTCAGAAGTACAGCCATCACATCATTGCGCATGCATTCACTAGCACATTGCATTGTCACCACATGGTGATCACACAGACAGTTCAGAAGAGGGCAGGGGTAAGCTTTCAGACATATCCAGACACATCCACATCAGAGCTTTCTTCTGCAATCTCTTGTAACCAGCTGGAACCCAGATGAGCTTGTAGGCTTAGGATCTAAGTGGTGTCCTTGTGCCCTGAAGGCAAGCATTTAACCGCAAGTTTATAAATACAGATACAGTACTATGAAAATGACCCACCAAAATATGATTTCATTATTTGTTGCTGGTGGTGTGGCTATTGTACTAAGGTGTTGCTATTTAAAAGAGTTACACATTCCACCATGATCGATGCAGTCAGTCTTGCTAATATTGCCACGGCAAACACTAGTGCTCATCTAAATACTGCTCAGCTATACTAATTTCAAAAGGGAAAAAGGTAACATTGCATTATCTGATAAATGACGTTAACCAGATAGCACTAACGCTAGTTTTCTTGTAGAATGTAAGAAGTAAGAAGTCCATGCCTGGTTTTATCTTAATCGCATGAACTGTATCGTCCAGTGCAATTATTTCGACAGAGTGTCTGTGGTACTCAATTTCTTGAGTGTGAATGTACCTTCAGAGCCAGCTAGCAGGGTTAGTTATGTAACCACAGAGGTGAGATATGAGCACACAGGAATTATTATTACAGGTGTTACCCAATTAAACAATTCCTTGTATAACACATTTATTAATGTACTTGTAAAATTCATAAAAAATAATAATTTGTGTAATTACACAAAACGTTATATGACAACATGAGCCTGAAGAGTTGCTACATATGCCACCTGTTTCTCCCTCTCTATAAACCTCCTGTGAGCTCTGTGCCTCGTCACATTTGCTAATGTAATGTATGATAGAAAGAGGTTGCCATAAATGTTCATGCCATGTAATAAAAATTAATCTAGCCAAAAGTATGTGGACACCTGCCCAGTACACAAATGTCTTTTTGAACATTCCAGATCATTAATTTAATTATACGTTTTACTGTTTAGGAATTAAAGACATTAATTGTTGCAGTTTTGCAAGTGGAATTTTCCCCCATTTTTGCTGTGTACAAGAGTTGAGCTGCTCAACAGTCTATGATCCCTGCTGTCTGATTCTCTTCTTCATGATGCTCCATACATTTTCAATAGGAGACAGATCTGGACTGCAGGCAGGCCTGTCAAGCCATGCTGTTATAACTCATGCAGACTGAGGCCTGGCATTGTCCTGGAAAAAGACATCATCTGGAATTACACTAAATTGACAAAATTATTTGCTCTCCTGTCTTCACATGCATATGAACTTGAGTGACATCTCATTCTTAATCCATAGGGTTTAATATGATGTTGGCCCTTTGCAGCTATAACAGCTTCAACTCTTCTGGGAAGGCTTTCCACAAGGTTCAGGAGTATGTTTATGGGGATTTTTGACAATTCCTTCAGAAGGCCTGGCTCAAAGTCTCCACTCTAATTCATCCCAAAGGTGTTCTATCAGGCTGAGGTCAGGACTCTGTGCAGGCCAGTCAAGTTCTTCCACACCAAACTTGTTCATCCACATCTTTATGGACCTTGCTTTGTGCACTGGTGTGCAGTTAGTCATGTTGGAACAGGAAGTGGCCACAATGTTGGGTGCATGAAATTGTCCAAAATCTCTTGGTATGCTGAAGCATTAAGAGTTCCTTTCACTGGAACTAAAGGGCCAAGCCCAAGTCCTGAAAACAGATGACCAGATGCCCACAGATGACCCATGCCGTGGGCACTGATGCACCCCCATGCCATTACCTTTCCTCTGTCTTTTGAGCCATCTCAAACGACTTTATGTACAGAGAGCTTGTACAATATACGGGTTCCTCTTTGAATATTACAGTTTCAGGTTGTGTTTTTTGCAGCGGTGGACTGTGTTAAGTGACAATGTTTTTCTAAAGAACTCCCAAGTCCATGTGTCTACGTCCATCACGGTAGCATGATGGTTTCTCAAACAATACCGCCTGAGGGCTTGATGGTCACACACATTCAGCAGAGGTTGCCATCCTTGGCCTTTACACACCAAGATTTCCCTTGTTTCCCTGAACCTTTCATGATATTATGAGCTGTAAATGGTGAAAGACCTAAATTCTTTGCAGTCTTGCACTGAGAAACACTGTATTTTAACTGACTGACAATTCTCGCAGGAAGTTTGGCACAAAATTTGAAGGCTTGCAAAGACTAAGCCTTTGCTGTATGCTCCTTTTATACTCAGTCTTGATGAACTCACATGTTACCAGTTAAACTGCTAATTGTGGAACCTTCCAGTGCAGTTTTTTTTATGTGTTGCAAGAATCAGTTTCTAAATTTGTATAGATTTAACAAATACAATTAAGTAAATAATTGAAATCTTTTCTTTGAGCTTTTATATTGTAAAGAAAAGTTCAAGTGAATTAACAAATTACAGATTGCAGGTTTCATTGCATTTTTAGAAGGTGTCCCAACTTTCCTGGAAATGGGATTAATATTTAATTTCAATATTTAAGTTGCAGTGGTTAATCATGAGTGATAGCAGATATCATGATGCTAAAAATTAAGGAGCATCACTAGCTACTAAGAATATGATCTAGCATGTAACAATCTGAGCAGCTTTATCAGAAGACAAATCAGACATTTACATTTGACATGAACTTTGCACATTAGCTATTATTTTAGTAAAACACTTGGATGAAACCTTTGTTGTGTCACTCCTAAAAAAAGGGCTCATCTAAAAAGCCATTTATACTTAATTTATCAGTATAAATTTTAATTTTCAAAAGTGGTCAGTTAAACAGCTAATGTTAGCTAGCTATCTGTTATATACAGTATAAACCAATTTGCTAGCTACTTTAATAATGTTAGGTCACTAGTTATATAATGGTATATAATAATAAGCCAAATATGATATATTAATACAATACTTACATGCTCTGCTGTGTATATATAATATACAGTATATTATCATCTAAAGGCTTATATTCACTGTCATGTCCATGGCTGCCAGAGGGCTCCCGAGAAGCCCTGTGGGGGAACTACAAGCACAGACTACAACTCCCACAGGGTCCACCTAATGGAGCGCACCTGTTGGCAGCCATTTTGAGCTCATGAGCTCGTTTAGTCCACTCTGAGGAGAATAAAGCCCTCCTCAGATCGCAGATCATCGTTTGTTACACTGCCTCCACTAGAAACTGTTGTTTCTACAAACCTCAGCACTTTTCTCAAGTTAAGTATCTCTTCCCTAGCCTAGCTACTTTGTACAGTTTTTGCACCTTGTCACATTTACAAGAGCGTGGTTTTTCCCTGGCCCATCCCAGACACGTTTACGGACAACATTTGGACTTTGGACTTTTAATTTTTTTTACCTGTTGTCCTACCACGCTCTGAGCATTTCAGTATTTCGACCTTTCGTTTTGTTTCATGAACTCTGTGTTGGGTTTTCCACTCTGCCTGACATTAAACATATCTGCACTTGACTCCAGCCATCAACATGCTTCATCTTTCCTCCTGTTTTAACCCTCATGTTGTGGCACAGAACAGAATCTGCACAGAACCTAGATAACCCTTTATATTCTCCCATATTTCTAGTCTTGTATTCATAAATCCATTTCACTGACCCAAAATATACATATAAACATGCTTTTCAGAACCAGTAAACTAAGACAATGCAGCTCATTTACTACAAGGGCAAACCCAGATAACATTCAGACATTACACAAACAAGGAACACTGTTCTTTATCATTCTGTTGTGCCAAACAAAAGCCAGAGGATGGAGCTAATCAGTCTTTGGCGAGGCAAGTTAAAGTGACACTATTTCCTGTGGTTATCTCTCTAGCTGTAGTGCCTTACATAAAATAATTACAGTCTGCTTATAATAAGCTACCCAGTGGGCACTCGTGCTGCCAGCACAGTCCTGCAACTTCAACGGACAAAATGGAAGTCATTTTCTTCCACACACTTGAACAGTATGAAGTGAAAATAAATCACAAATTGCATTTCATGTGCGGTGCGACTAACTGTGACTCAGCCAACGCTTACTGGCATCATTTTATTTAAATAATAAGGAGCAATTTACTGATAATGAACATCTACTCTGAAACTTCCAGAAATGTCACAGTTTGATGGAATGAAAGATCCAGCCACGAAATGAGTGTCGCATACAAAAGAAGCATCCGGGTGAAACCAGGGTTACAGATTTGTTGGCTAATTTCCCTCATGCTCAGTTCCCTTATGAAACCTTTGTTCCTAAGGCTTCTAATGTTGCTCATTTTAATGACTGAGTTTATGCACAGCTGAATGATGAAATCAACTTTCTGCTCGTGTTTGGAAGTTCCCTTCTGCTGCACAAGCTGTCTGGAGCAGACCACTGCCCTCGTGAAAATAAAGTCCTTCATTTTATACAGATTTGACAACATAAATTGAAAGCAGATTGCCTTTTTCCACACCCTCCAGCCATTTTATTGCTCCGAGCGATTAAATGAACTCCCAGCCATTTGAAGTTTCACCATAATTAAGGTGATAACAATAAAAAGCCCAGACATTTTTATTCTTAGCCTAAAAAGTTACTGGTTTGGAGATACTGCACAAGTAAAATAAAGCTTTAGGGGCATATTTCAGTTCTAGTCATTAAAGCATCAACGTGTCATCATAACCTACGCACAGAGATGACATTCAAAACTTCTTATCTTATTTATACTGTAGACTTTTGTTATTTTTTAGCCTTAAAATACACCCAATAGTGATAACAAAAGACATGTCACATAGTGCATAATATGTCAGAAAGAGCAAGAATGGAGTAAAATAAGTGTACCAAATTTCAAAATGGTTGCTTAAGGCTGCAGTAGGTAACTTTATAAAAATAATGTTTTGTCATAGTTGCTGAAATTGTCACTATGTCCTGACAGTAGTATATGACCGATGCTGGAAGAATGGATGGCGCTCCACAACACGTGCTCTCAAGCTCTCAGTGAGTGGCTTCAAGAGCTTTCAAATGCAGTGCTGAAAAAAGAACAACCATAAATTGAAAAAATCTGTCCTTTGCCAACAACAGGCAAGGATGCAAAAAAATAGAAGAAAAGAATAAAAAAACAAAAGCAAGATAAAGGAAAAAAATTAGACTGACCCTGAGATAAAACAAGTGGAAATATTGGAGTGGCTTTTCAGAGGTGGAGGGATCTGCACATCCTGAAAGGATTCAGCGCCAATGCTGAGTTAGGTGCATTTCAGCTCGATTAGGTACATTCCAGCTCAACTGCATGATTTATATTTGATTTGATTAAAAAAAAAAAAAAAAAAAAACAATCCGAAAGCTAAGATGGTAATGCACCCTGTAGCACATTTCTCATGTTACCCTGATGTTGCTCTGGCTACCAGTAAGCCATGGTAAAATTCCCAATGGGTAGTGTTGCCATTTCAAATGTTAATGATCATTAAAACCATTAGTTGATTATATATTATATAAATAAATTCTATATATTTATGAGATATATAAATAAATGATATATGCGAGGCTCTATCATAAAAAAGATTTCTGCTTGTTTTTGACATTTAACAACAGTAATGTGTAGCCTCAGCAGCTGTGGCCACACTTCAATTTTATCATTTCACATTTTTATTCCCAGTGAAAATTACTGTGGCTTTTTTTGAGTCATACATTTGGCAAAGTGACAAATGCTACCTATGTAAATAAGATATAATAAGATACTATACTTTCAGATAAACTGTAATATTACTTTTATCACAAAGTTAGTTTTACTAAATAAACAGACAAAGGATTAACTAAAGCTTTATATCGCCAGGTGAACATCACTGTAAAGCATGTTATATGAGCTGTGTGGATTGTAGTTCAAGTGTCATTCTTATGGCTGCGAGCTCCATGCTGTTGACCTGGTCTCTTCACTCCACGGTTACCAGCCTGCATGTGCTTTGTAGTCTCCTCTGCAGGGAGAGGATTTGGAAGCAGGAATGGAATAGAATAAGGGTGATTGTAAAAAATGTTCAAGTTAAATCAATTTTCTTGTCAATCCTATCGAATGCAGCTTTAAGCAACTCTTGAGATAAAGTTATGTGTCAGTTGCAGCACTGGTTATGGACATAATGTCCATGGACCAAACTTGGCACGTGTCTAAAGAATGTTGTAGCGATGCAGGATGTATAATTTCAAGAGATTTCTAGAGATATGGAATTATGACATTAGCAACACCTCTCTAGGGATGAAATTTGACAAATTTGGTGTGCAGCTGAAGAATGTCGTAGTGTAGTGCAGGGTGTGAAATTTCATGAAGTTTAAGCCTTTAGCTAGTGAAGTGCTAGATTTTTGCTTTGAACATTATTCACTAGGTAGAACTACTCGACAAATTAATCATAGACCTCCTAGAGGCCAGCTTGCTATAAAACTTGCTATTTATTTCATATCAGCTACAACCATACCAAGTTTCTTGTGGATTGGTGGGATTTGATGGGGGAAAAAATATCTCTTAAAAAAATAAATAAATAAATAAATGAACTATACTGCTGTGGTTACCATAAATAGTGCCACTGCTTATCACTGAGGCGTTACTCTCATGGGTATATCTTTTCTACTCTTAGTATAAACTTTTACCTGGAAAATGAATGTGGTTTACATCAACTATCCATTTATGGTACATAATTAGACCTTAAGGACCACTGCTGGAGCTTAAATGAGGTACACAGCATTCTTATTTTTAGATGAAAGATGCATACTGCAAGTATAAAAGCTATAGTGTTGCCTTGAGGATATGGAGCAAGTGACAAGCGGCTACCATGCCCCATAAACAGCACACTTTGCCCTGCTCCAACACAGTACATCCAAGGTAATGGAGCACTACCTAATGAATTAAAAGCACCAACAAAAACCGTCAAGTGACTCTCTACTACTGTCAATCATTTCAGTTGGCACCAAACATAACTGATGCACCATCAAATGCACTGACACATAAACTCTTCTGAAAGACTTCATTTCTCTAGGCCATACTCATACAATGCCTTGTGCTCAGCGAGTGGGAAAGCTGCTTCATTAGCAGTCAAGCAAATGTATCCTCTTTTCTGTATTATTAAGAACAAATTTGCATTGAGAAAGGGCAGTACCCAACCAACACCCCAGACAAGCACAGTCTTACAGAGGAGAGGAAAATGGAGACAAGAGTTTCAAAAAAGGCAGTCAAATCAAGTTAGAACAACCACAATCTCAACACAGGGGAATCACCTATAATTCACTCTCAACAGCATCAAGCAAATGTATTGACAAAGCGTTTTTGACGTGTGTGAGTTTACAAAGTGCTTACATTGCTCTTGTCAGTCATGTTATACACATCTCCATCTTTACTGCTCAACAGAAAAAAAGACATGGCAGAATACCAGTTACTGTTAAGTAGGGAAAAGGGGGATGCAGCTACATTCTGAATAACATTTCTCCCAGATACGCAGTGTAATCAGTAACCTGACTGCATCAACCCCCGTAGCAACAAATTGAACATTATTCAGTATGTCATTATTCCATATGATTAGAATTAACTTTTCCATGCCTGTCAGGATAGCACAGGGCATACAGTGCTACACATTTTAATATGACCTGGAAAACATGTATATACAACTGAAAACTTTCTTGTCAATTGTACAGAACTTTAATCACTGAACTTTCACTACACACTCAGTTAGGTTCCAGATTGTCGATGTTGGTGAGTCAGGTACCGGGGCTGTAGACTTTGCTAAAGTGAGTTACTCTGTGTATGTGTAATACTGTAGGATGTGAAATATTGTGGGGTGACAGATTAGAAGTGTAATCCGCCCACAGGCTTATCAGCACATGCCATGGCTGTGTCATCATTCATCAAGCTTTCTCTGAGGGAGAGTTCCAGGTTGAGAATGAATGAATAAACACATACAGATGCAGATGCACATACCCAGAGTGAATAGCACAAACCCCCAAAAGTAAATTCAGTGTGACTTGCACATTTTCTAGGCAGCATAAACTGCTGACATAGATGTGTTCCAGAGAAAGTGGCAAGTAAAACTTAGAAATAAATCAGCACCATAAAATACGATTAATGGTGATGATTTAAGTGTCAAGCAAATGTTATTGTGTGTTTTACACAAAAAAAGAGAAACACAAAAAGTCACAGCTATTTATAGGATGTTAAGGAAGATAAATTCAGCAGAAAAGACTAGCATGACTTATAAATAACTACCATTTAAATGTAAAAAACAAGAATTCAATTTTCATCTTCAAGACTTACAGCTCCTAACAAGAATCTTTTATCAGGAAGCATACAGAATGCTATCATGGTTACTATAAGGACAATTCAAACCCATCTGAGTCACCTTTGATTCATGAGTACCTGATTGAGACATGCAATAACCCCATAAGCCCCTGATACAAGAGCCCTTAAGACTCTACTCTCAGTCCCAGTCATAATCAATGTGTGAGCCTACTGAACCACCAAGTAATAAGATAGGACTCGCATGACTGAGATGCAAGTAAACTAGAAATTAATGCATTTGAAATGTTGAGAGCACTTCACATTTTTGCCTTCAAACTACAGATAACTCCAATTTCTAGGAAAAGCCATTCTTGAGAGCATCTCAGAAAATATAGCAACTGAAAGTCTCATTAGAACTATGATTGGCATTGGGTGTTGGGGTAAGGTGAAACGTTTTGGTCATGTACACCAGAGTTTGGTCAACAACCTGAAAAATAGGTAAGTGGATCAATGATACTTTGTGGGTGGTGGTTCAGGGGCTCTTGTGAAGATGGCATCACATGTTCTGCAAAGTGCCAGTATACCTGGTTGCCTCTGCCAGGGGGTTTCAGTGTTTGCCTTATTATGTTGTTTCTTCACAGATTATCAATTTCTATCATTTCTAGACACAGGGGTCGGCCAAGGAATGCAGCAGATGACAAACACATAAAGCTTATTGCCCTTCAAAATCAGATTTCCAGCAGCACCATCAGCTCAGAACTGGCAGAAACCAGTGGGACCCAGGTACACCCATCTACTGTCTGGAGAAATCTGGCCAGAAGTGGTCTTCATGGAAGCCAAAAAGCCATACCTCAGACATGGAAAGAAGACCAAGCGACTCAGCTATGCATAAAAACATAGGAACTGGGGTGCAAAAAACTGGGAGCCGGTGCTCTGGACTGATGAGTCAAAATGTTAAATATTTGGCTGTAGCAGAAGGCAGTTGTACACTAAAGGGCTGGAGAGCGGTACAATAATGAGTGTCTGCAGGCAACAGTGAAGCATTGTGGAGGTTCCTTGCAAGATTGGGGCTGCATTTCCGCAAATAGAGTTGGAGATTTGGTCAGGATTAATGATGTCCTTAATGCTGAGAAGTACAGGTAGATACTTATCCATCATGCAGTACCACCAGGGAGGCGTATGATTGGCCCCAAATTTATTCTGCAGCAAACATTCAGCCAGTGTCATTAAGAACTATCTTCAGCATCAAGAAGAACAAGAAGTCCTTGAAGTGATGGTATGGCCCCCACAGAGCCCTG
>JAOVVG010000032.1:2599927-2623421 GCA_028566375.1 Leptodoras nelsoni | reverse complement strand
ACAATTATACATGTGAGTGTGTGTGTGTGTGTATATATATATATATATATATATATATATATATATATGCATATTGTCTAGGTCTCTCTTGTGCCACCAAAACAGCTCTGACCAGACGAGGCATGGACTCCACATTAGCAAAAGATCCTTTAAATCCTGTAAGTGAGGTGGGGCCTTCATGGACCAGACTTGTCACAGATGCTTGATCAGATGGAGATCTTTGTCATGATACTTAAACAATTTTGGAAATTGCAAAGAGGCCACTGCCACAGATTACCCTTGAGATTAAGGAGTGTACTTGGTCTGCACGAATATTTAGGGAGGTGTTACATGTCTAAGTAACATCCACATGAATGCCAGGACCCAAGGCTTCCCAGCAGAACATTGCCCAGGGCATCACACTACCTCCACCTGCTTCTTCCTGTACTGGATCCTGGTGCGATCTCTTTCCCAGGAAAGTGACACACATGCACCCGGGCATCCATATGATTTTGAAAATGTGATTCATCAGACCACGCCCCCTTCTTCTGTTGTTCCATGGTTCAGTTCTGATGCTCATGTGCCAACATGGGCATTCTGACCAGTCTGCAGCCCCATATGCAGCAAGCTGGGATACACTCTGTGTTCTGATACCTTTCTATCATGGCCAGCATTAACTTTGTCAGGAATTTGTGTTACAGTAGTTCTTCTGTGGGTCCGGACCATTGTGTGGGGTTTTAACTTCAACTTAAAATTGTCAAGTATGAAACCAAGTTTGTTAGCCTGAACATGCAATGCTCCTTAGTAACTCTCCATATCAGGTCATGTTGGATTAATTTAGGCTACTAATGTGTTCATATTTTGGGAAATTCAGCTAAATTAGTTAAGAAATATTTTGGGCAGGTACAAACACAAATAATCATGCTGTGAGAAAGACTAAAAACTGTCCTATACATATCTCTAGCTGAGTCCAGTTAGGAACTCTCAGAGCCCGAATTCACAGACCATAATAACACAGTTGTGCATGCAGTTCTAACTCTATTTTCTTCCAGTTTATTCCACAGTTACTGGGGACACAGTGGGTTAAAATCTAAATATAGAATATAAATAGAGATACAGTAACTAGATCCATCTAGATATACTCTATAAATTTAACCCTGGTTCGATTAAACACTTTGTGTTGATGGGAGACAGCTTTATGTACACTCACCAGGACATCTGCTGAGACTCCCAGGGGGTGATGCATCATCTCTACAGATCCATATAAAATAGCCATGCTCTTTACAGAATGAAATTAAGCCACCGTGTATGGATAATTTCATTGAGATGTGAAAATGTCTGGCAGAATTTAATTGGAAAAGTAATAAATACTTGCGGCGGGCTTTTCAGGAAGTGAGGGTAGTGCCAGTGTTGTAAATAATCTACTTTTCAAGCTCCTTTGCTCTGAATACGTTAGCTAGCTTTGTCACTCTTCAGCCATATTATCCTAACACAACTGTCATGCCTTAAATATTAGCACACTCAGTCTACTTTGATGTACAAAGCTGTACGTTCTTGATTGTACTAACTTGATTATATGTGGATTATTACACCACAGTTTACAGTTTCAGTTTGAGATATGCCTTCATCCTGCAAATGCCTCTTCCTTAGATGTCTGAATTTGCAGAACAGGTTGGTCTTCTTTTTTACATTTCCCAAAATTCATGAAATGAAGAAGAGGTGGATTGATTTGAAGAAGAGCCACTTTGACGGACAGCTGAGGATCACCACTAACACCGGCAATACACGCCTGCTAATGAGTGTAATGCCCATGTGTGCTTATGTTAGAGTTATAGTAGATACCTTAATCCACAGAAACCCTACAAAATTTTGTACAAGGTGCAATCCCTGAATGTTATTTCACACGGTGAAGCCTAGCATCATTTCCATGTAACTTCAACTTGCTAGCTTATATACAGCGGGGGGAAAAATGAACATTTTGTTGCAGACCGAAAGGGACAAGGTTGATTCCTGGTTAAGTCAGTGTCCTCTGGCTCCAAATTGGATTCTGGCTCATACGGCTCAAACATGTCTGGCTGTACAAGTCCAATAAGACTGCTAGACAGAGCATCCATTTTTCAGGTCATAGTGGTTTGACACTTGAATAAAGCTTCGCCATTTCCACGAATGGACAGACACACACCCAGCCTTTCAGAGCAGAGAATACTGCTTATGTTTCCCAAATTTATAACCTTATTTAAAACCTAATTTTATGTACTTGGTGTTTTTTTACAATAAAGTGTTGCTGGGTGGTTAATAGCATTTTTCTGTGGTGTGACAAACTAAGAACACTTATTACTTCTGCTTTACACAGTCTTGAAATTGTATCACACACACACACAAACCCCTCTCTCTCTGTGGCAATATTTAAAGCAGAACTGAAATAGCAAGTTTTAACATTTACACCTTAAATACCTTAAGAGTTGTATCAATATTTAGGAATATACTTGTAATATAATTTAACTGGGCTATTCATGACTTTGAATTATGGGTTAAATAGTCAATGCAACTATCACTTCTTTAAATAAACTGATACAGGTATATAACTTGGGTTATTAAAGCAGATGCTCATGCCTTGTTTGCTTTCATTAATGAAGTAAATGTCAGTTAAGAGGTCTTGTGTGTTCCGACATGAAGTAAAAGTTTAAAATGACTTTTGATCACTGCTCTAGTTTATGGCTAGGATTTCTGTAAAAGCCTTAATGAATCACATTTATGCACTTGGTTCTAGTTCCCCTGCTCTTGAACATGTCAAGGGTTATATGGTGAAATAGAGAACAGATGGGTTTAAACTGCTAGAAAATGACTTTCCAATTGTAGAAACATTTTTTTTGGTAACCATCTTTGTCCTATACAACAACAACAACAACAAAAACAGTTCACTCAAGCAAGAGCTGTTGGATTCTCCTGGTGATGTGGTCATTACATAGCCACAAAAAGCTCTGATCTAGAGCTACAATGCTCTGTGAAGAAGAAGGCATCATTTCCTACTATCCATGTTAAAAAAAAGTGTGGGAAAAAAAGTTTATTCTGCTTGTTGTTGGGATGAGGGAAACTCACTGAAACAGCTAAAATCAAACAGAGGAGAAAGTTAGCATGAAGCTGATGACTTCTTGAGCATCCCAAGTACAAACGGTATTGCAGTTCAAAAGGAAAAAACAATGATCACACACATGTAAATTATCTGCTCTTTATTGCTATAAATGTATCTTCCCCTGACATTAAATTATTCACCTTTGAATTTGGAACAATGGCTCATTATCTAGCCACCTGGATAACATTTTTGCTGCTTGGATTAAAGAACTGTTTTTTTTTTTTTATTCCAAACCATCTTTTTTTATATAATTTTTCTAAACAGAGGTCTTGAAGACAGCTGGGGTAACACATGTTATGAATGTTTGTCAGCTTCTTACAAGCCAAGATTGAATGGTGGTATACGATATCTGCCTGACTCTCTCTCTCTCTCTCTCTCATATGTATACAGAAAGCTTTATGTTTCATACTGGTAACCTTGAGCTGAAGTGACCAGGCACAGTGTCAAGTGGTGCGAGAGCTGAATCACACACAGACCACCACCACCAACAACAAACATTTTTTTTCCCTGCTGTGGCTGAGCAGGCAGTGGGCATTCACAAATCCAAATGCCATCCATAGCCCTGTTCTCATATGAAGCCTGGGCAAGGTGTTGGAGAATCAGGTCCGGATCACTGTTCAGGAGCAAGACAGGAGATTGTCCGTGTCAGGTGTATGCAAGATATTCGTTTAGATGGCTCCTGGGTAAAGCATGCAGAAGGCAGGGCATGCTGCAAAAAAATGTTGTAGAAATAGCTGTGGCAATTTGATCATAAACTACTGAGTCTCTTTCTATTCCCTGAATTCATCTGAAGATTCATCACTTCATCCTCCAGTTAGACATCATTGGTGTAAATGACCCTTCTTCTTCACCTTCGGATGGTTGTTCCATTTCATTCTAATCACATGACAGAATCATCATAAACCTGCCCACTTGCGTGCTGTTCTCAATCAGACATTGCATGGACAAGCTGTCAGGGTAAAGTCAACTGATGTGGTCATTTATCCTCTCTCTCACATATAGCTCCTCCAGTAATGTCTAGATAAGTTGCAGGGTTGCAGTGCATGTGTGAAACAGGTAAAGTACCTGTGCTGTCTAATGTTTTATAACGTATAGCTGATCCTTCTTAACTCATCTAACTGCCACATCAGTCTCTAATACTGTGCTGAACTACATTCCACAACAAAGCCTAAACAAAAATATTGTCAAATTGGTATTGGTATACCATTTAGTTCTTGGCAGGTACAGGCATTGAATTCCGATGTTACTTGAGGCAGTATTGCACGTCTATTCTTGCCAGCCGACGCTGGTCACATTCACCCAGAGTCTTATTACAGCCACACTGCTGTTGTAAGTTTGAGGTTTTGCCGGAATTCTTGTAGTCACGGTACACCCTTTAAATGCTCATACGTGAAAATCCAAACTTTGCTTCTACCTCAGGAATGCTATGACCCATCTCACAAGCTCCAACTCTTACTCTGACATAACGTGCCATTCTCAGGGGAAGAATCAGCTCTAGAAGCTTCCACAGATGTCTATCGCTTTATATACACACTGGCAGATGCAACCAATGATGTCTATAGGTGGTGTTACTGTGCATTTCTGGTACTTCAGTGTATATAATGCATTTTCTATTGTTTTGTATGGGTATTGACATTCACATTTGTTATTCACAGTACTCTATTTCAGATTTATCCCTCAGCAAAAAATCACCTCAGAATGCAAAAGAGTCACAATATGGAACTTTCAGGCAGACTGGACACAGTAGATGAAGATCATTGGGTTTCCCTCCTGCCAGGCAAGAATGGGAATCTGAAGATATACTGTATAGCATATACACTATATGGGCAAAAGTACGCAGAAAGCTGACCATTACAACCACGTGTGCTTGATGAACACTCCAAAATTATAGGCATTAATATGGATTTGGCCCCCCTATGCTCCAATAACAGCATCTACTCCTCACTTGATTTTGTAAGGTGGCTATTGGGATTTGCCCAGTAAGGCACAAGAGCATTAGTAAGTCTGAACACTGAGTGTAACCTGTTCCTCCCAAAGATGGTCAGTTGGGTTGACGTCAGTTCTCTGTACAGATCACTCAAGTTCTCCAACTTTGGCAAACCATGTCTTCATAGACGTCTCTGTCCCTGAAAACCTACAATTTGTTGTATCGTATCTCTACTCTGACTCCCACATGTTTATCAGTTTGTCAGTGAAGACAGGACAGGCATGTATCCTCACCTTTCCACCCAAACACTCTGAACAGATTGATGGCTTTTAGACCCAGGTTCACCTCCTCTACTGTCACTACCGTCAACCTCTTCTTCCTCAACCCCATCATGTCTCCTGTCTTTCAACTCTCTCTCTCTGACCTTCTTGATGATTGGCCCAGAAACTCACTCAGTATGTGATAACTTAATTGCGCGTTTGTGTATTAGAGATCCTCTGACATGCTAGCCTGATAGACTATTAAAGGTAAAAAAAGAATGGAACATCTTGTTGTCACTGCTGGACACGTTCCAAAAAATCTGTTATGTTTTGCTAATGTAGGTCTAATGTCAAGACTCCCTGCTGAAAGGATGTGTTTTAGTGCTTCCCAAAAGGAGGACTGAGAATGTACAAAAAAATAAGCAAAGATATAATCTTTCAGGGTCTGTGCCAGGGATGTTGTTGATCAAAACATATCATCACACAGCTGCACAGTGAATCTGGTCAGAATATAGTAATTGTGGAATTATGTTTGACAAGATTCTGGAAACAAAATGTGAATAGTGTCACAAAGTAAAATGAAATGGTTATAAAAAGCATCCTGCAATTAGGACTTTCTTTTTCAGGTCATCAGAATGGAAAGTTTTCACCACTGAAATTTGAACAAGCTATACTTTTGTGTCACCATCAGTAATAATGTTATGTTAAATGCCAGTACAGACAAACATTGATCACAACCCTCTGCCATGGTATATTATATATCCACAGCTTATTCTTGGTCAGCTTTGGAAAGGTCCCAACACCTCCTGATAGGAGTTTTAATGAGAATGTCCTTCATTACCCATAAAATCAACATCACTAAGCAGATAGTATTTAAATAAGCCAAAACTGGCTCAGAGACCAAATTTTATGTAAGTATTCCAAAAAATGGCCTAAAGTTGAAAGAGCAGACTGAGGAATGAATGCATGATAGCACACTTAGCTAACAGATGTTTAATAGCTTTCCCCCGCTGTGGTAACAGAGCTCTGACTATATCCACTGTGCGCAGTCAAGGGGCAACAACAAGGCTGCAAATGTCACTCACCCATCCATCATGAGTTTCGCACAATGCATTGTTTATAAACAGAACAACATGCATTCCTCAAATGCTGAGAGTACTGGGATGGAAAGCTTTGGGTAGTAAGAGGTTTGCAAAAAGCACAATATATTGTCATGGAGTATTCTTTCTGTAAATATACTGTAATCTACTTAACAAAACAACAGAGACTCGTTTAAACCTTTGCCTAACACAAGGAAGAATGCAGGTCTGATACACAAGACAAAACTTTCCTCCTCCTTTGTTGGGCAGCTTGAATGGATTTTAATTGCTTTTCATAGGTGATGTGTATAAAGGTAAATGACAGTAGCATGACAGTTATTTACTCATTTCAATTTAGTTTCAAAATCTAATTCTGGCACTCAGAATGTGGACATGCTGAGTCCACAACAGGAAAGCAACAACCGTTCTGCCGCACTGGGGTTAAACTGTGTTAAAACAACTGCTAGCTAATATGGTACTTACATGAAGACAGAGAAATTTCTTTTGCTAAAATAATCCCTTTATTTACATAAAGAGATGAAGTTAATGATCTGAACAGACTTAGGTTTATGCTCCATTTACATTTATGGCATTTGGCAGATGACCTTATCCAGAGCAACTTACATTTGATCATATTTACGTAGCTGAGCAGTTGTGGGTTAAGGGCTTTGCTCAGGGGCCCAGCAGTGGCAGCTTGACTGTGGTGGGATTTGAACTCAGGGGCCCAAGACCATTGCACAATGGGACCCCCACCAGGTCTGACCCATTTCCTGCTTCATCAGTGCAGCCTGCATATAGAGTTTTCCCACATTCCAAGGAGTCCCCACAGAGAGTCTGTTGTCCTGCCAAATTTAGGACATATTCATATCTAGCATTCAAGAAAGTACTATTGACTAATATAAGCTCATCAGGCAAAAATTATTCACCTGTGACTAAAATGTAACCAATATGCTTATGTCCCTTGTTAAGATGATAAGCAAAAGGCAAAACTTGATTGTCCAGCAACTCAAAGTAGGCACTGTGGTTCAAATTTACTGTCATCACAAACAAAGCATTTCAGAGTAATGAAAACACCCCCATAACATCACAGAGCCTCCTCCAGCTTGAACCACACTTTGCACGCGATCCTTTTTGAAGGCTTCCTGAAGTCCACGATGAACACCTTGCCTAGCATCATTCAAATACAGGCAGTAATGATGTACATCTGACCAGATGATAACATTTGCAGTCATGAACAATCCAGTTTTTGTGTCTTTCCGCCACTGTAACCAAAAGCACACACATGCCACTCTGCTCCAGATGTTCATGCTATGTAGTTCTCTGTGGAGTGTTCTTTCAGAGATTGCTTGTTAAGGACTAGTGCAACGGTTTTTATTCACAAACCGTGAAACACACAGGTGGTCAGTTTCATCTATCAGCCGCAATTTTGATAAGAATTTTCAGTAAACCCATACTGGTAGACCCCGTACGCTTTGATACACCTGTGAATTCAGCTATTCCCTTCACACTATGGCCTTTGGCATGCCCAAATGCAATCACTCCTTTTTTTGCAAATCATTAGCATCTGCTTTGTAACCCATTTTCCACATATCGAATGAGACATTAACTGTACCGCACCACCTCTTCTTAATCTATGAATCCGGTTGCACACCCACCTCCCGTTGGCAGGTATTTATAGCCCAATCATTCTCATGCAATACCATCTGCAAGAGCCTGAAGTTACTACCACCTTAAACACCCAAGGTGACGGGAAGTTATGTTGGTAAAATACACTACACTAACTACAGACAAGTGATTAAACAGACAAGTGTTGGACCAAACAAGCCACCAGAAGCACTTTAATATGTCACAGATTCTCTTCTTCTGTCACTGAACTGGGGAGATGAATGATCTTCCTAAAGATATTCCCTGAGTGTTCTGGGGTTCTGATGACAGTCATGCAGTCCAAAATGACACTCCAAAATGTCAAACTGGGTGGAGATCTGGTGGCTCTGAATGCCGTGGCATATGATTTTTACATTCATCACCCGTGACTCCTGATGCACTGAACATGGGTTCATCCTGGAGCTGAACACTCTGATCCAGATAGTAAAGTTTTATCACAGGACAACAGTGATCCGTGAAAAGAACTTGGATCATTAGCATGGAAATAAATTGCCATCCATCAGTGAATGAGCTGCAGCTAACTTATTTATTCATTCTTCTTCAGTACCTCTTTTATACTAGTCAGGGACAAAGTGCATCTACTACCTGGACAGGGTGCCAGTTCGACACAAGACACCACACACAAAAATTCACTTTAGTTTAGAGTATTCAATTCACCTACCTGCAGGAAGCCTTGCAGGAAAGCCACACACACAGGGATAAACTTTGCACAAGCAGTATCTGGAGCTCAAAATCAAACCCTGAACTCCAGGAGGCATCAATATTACCTGCTGGGCTATCACAGCAACCTAACTAGCCAACTCTTCCCTCAAAATGTATTTTCTACTTTCTACAGTTTGAACTGGAGGAAGCCTCTGCTCCTTGCAGAAGATGCAGAATTTTTGGTTGAGAACACAAAGAAAGAAAAATAATATCTCCCTTGAGATAATTTAATCATTATACAGTTTCCATAGGGTTTAATATGATGTTGGCCCTTTGCAGCTGTATCGGCTTCAACTCTTCTGGGAAGGCTTTCCACAGGGTTTAGGAATGTGTTCCAGAAGGACATTTATGAGGTCAGACACTGATGTTGGACAAGAAGGCATGGCTCACAGTCTGTACTCTAATTCATCCCAAGGGTGTTCTATCAGGTTGAGGTCAGGACTCAGTCAAGTTCTTCCACAACAAACTCACTCATCCATGTCTTTATGGGCCTTGCTTTGTGCACTGGTGTTCAGTCATGTTGGAAGAGGAAGGGGCCATCCCCCAAACTGTTCCCACAATGCTGGTAGCATGAAATTGTCCAAAATCTCTTGGTATGCTGAAGCATTAAGAGTTTCTTTCACTGGAACTGAAGGGGCTGAGCCCCTGAAAAACAACCCCACACCATAATCCCCCTCCACCAAACTTAACACTTGGTACAATGCAGTCAGACAAGTACCGTTCTCCTGACAACCGCCAAACCCAGACTCATCCATTAGACTGCCAGACAGAGATGACATGATTTGTCACACTAGAGTATGTAGAGTGTTTTTTTTTTTATCTTCATTTAGATGTGAACTATGGTAAACATAATTACTGTTTTTTTACAGACATTTCCTGGCACCCCTGCTGAAAGAAAATTACCAGTTTTTTTTTTTTTTTTTTTTTTTACTTTTTAACTTTTTTTTTTACTGTGCACAATGAAGGAAGCATGCATGTTAAAAATATATATTTAGAGAATTTTTTTTGGACAGGTAAACACATCAGATCATTATATTTAGCATCGATGTAAACAGTTACAAATGTCTAATTAGAATGATTTCAAGAGTGTATTAAGTCTAAAGAAAGTATTAAGAAATACTGTCCATGTAAGCACAACTGATGGGTGGCATAAGGAATGAGTAAAATAAACAAGTTGATATAGTACATGCCTCTTTGCACCCCAATATCTCCACTGAGGCAATTGGACACGGACAGGGTGGTATTATGGAGGAGAATAAGATGTTAGGCTACACTGGGCACACATTCACTGAAACCAAAACGGTACATCACCTAGTCTTTTTTCAGTCTTTTTTGAGTCTTCAGTGAGCCTTTAAACACTGTAGCCTCAATTACTGTGCTCGGCTGAAAGGTGTTAAAGCCAGTAGGGTCTTCACAGAGCTTTTCTGTTCATCACGGTTGTAACGAGTCATTATTTGCGTTACTGAAGCCGACCACAGTCTGACCATTCTCGTTTGATCTCTTTCAACAACAAGGTGTTTTTGCCTGCACAACTGCTGCTCACTGGATGTTTTTTTTTGTTTTCTGCACCATTCTGTAAACTGTAGAATCTGTTTGTGAAAATAATATGAAATACTCCAGCATGTAACTATTCTTATGCTTGATGTGAACATTAAAGTAATGTGGTGGTGTGTATGTGTACTGTATGTGTGTACCTCTGTAATGAAGGCCTTGGCACTTGCAGGACTCATGAAGAGAACGGCTCGCCGCAGCGTATCCCTATAGCGGTGCAACTCTTCCATCCTCATGGTGCGGAACATCCCAGTGATCATCATATTGATGTTCGGCTCCACCTTCTGTAGGGACACATCCATCCCCTGCTGGGACGACTTGTCCAGAAAGTCCTGGATCCCCCGGATATCTAGACATGCAGAAATGATGTCACCACAGTTACATTTCATACCCAGTGTGAACCCTTCAAGCATTTTATTGAAATGGAATATGCGCACTAAAGTGAATATACATTCCATACAAATAAATGTATCACAACCATTCAGGACCCCATTTATGAGATTGCATAAACCACTGGCAGGGGAAATAACATCTCATTTTAACCATCATCTTCAGTCAGCAGGCAAAGACATTAGTGCGTTCTCAACCATATCTCTTCTGCCAGGAACCTCAGCTTGAAAGCTGTAGCATGTAAAAGAACATTAGCACTTTCTTTAATGACACACAGGTGAAAGAGATAGAGCAAGAAAGAAAGAATGGCAGAGCTGGAGCACTATCTCAGAGCTGGGGTAAATAAAATATGAATCAGCTCCCGTTAAAGCGATGCTGGCTGCATGCTCATCCTAATGTGCAGTCAGCTCTGTCCTACATCAAACCAATTCCAGCATGGAGAGAGGAAAGCAAACCAAGTGCACAATTAAAGCAGGCAGAATTATGGGTCTGGAGTATAAAAAGGGGAGATGGAAAAGGAGTGTTTCTGAAGGTGCCTTAGAGACACTGGCACTCAGAATTACAACTTCATGCAGCACTTGTATATGTTTCAAAAGCATAAAAGCAGTGCACATGCACAAATACTATAAACGATGAAAGTGTAAACTACCATGTTGTAATGTTTGTCTGATGATTAGGTTTCTTTGGGGTAGAGACTAGCTAAAGATGGAACTGGCAATTGCCCAAGTCATTGTCCCATGCCACCCCATTACTGCTCTCCACTGATGAAAAGAGTGAATGCGTATTACTATTTCTAGGCTCCCTACATATAATGAGTAATGAAATTGCACTGCACCAGGGGAGACATGGTTTTCTGTTGTATCCTGCTTTACCCCAGAGTTCAATCAGAGTAGAGGCAAACCATGTAGGCAAAATAAAAAAAACACCCCCAAAGCATAACAGAGCCACAGGTCTTTTCTTAAATTTATCACGTATTTGTTACTGTATATACACTGCTCAAAACAAAAAAAGTGTTAAACAAACCAGAATATGTTTTATATTTTAGATTCTTCATTTGGCACCTCTTGCTTAGTTGATGTGATGATCTTGGCATTTTCTCAGTCAGCTTTATGAGGTAGTCACCTGGAATGTGATTTCAGTTACCAGCTGTGCCTTGCCAAGATTTGGATCTTGGATTTCTTGGCCTCTTAATGTGTTTGAGGCCATCAGTTGTGTTGTGAAGAGGTAGAGTTTACAGGTATACAGTGAATAGCCCTATTGGAGTAATGTTCTAATCCATATTATGGCAAGAACAACTCAACTAAGTAAAGACAAACGACAGTCCATCAATACTGTAAGAAATGAAGGTCGGTCAGTTGAGATGGTTTGGGATGAGTTGGAGTGTGAAGTGAAGGCAAAGCAGCCAACAAGTGCTCAGCACCTCTGAGAACTCCTTCAAGTCTGTCAGAAAACCATTTCAGGTGATAACCTCATGAAGCTGATTGAGAGAATACCAAGAGTGTGCAAATAAATATGTCAGAAACATATTTTGGTTTGTTTAACACTTTTAAATTTACTACATGCTTCCTTATGTGTTCTTTCATAGTCTGGATTACTTCGGTATTAATTTACCGAAAAATATAAAATAAAAACGAATTTTAAATCTTTAGTATCTAGATAGATAGATAGATAGATAGATAGATAGATAGAGGACTGGAGTATCCTAGACTTTCATTGTAGCCAAGTTGGACACACTTGATAGTTGATTGGTGAATGAATAAACAAGCGAAATCATGTGTTGATAAAATTGAAGATCCAGCTTCAATCAGTTTGAATCAGTCTTCTTTTATCTCTGTGAAATTACAGTCAGTGCGGAGGAAAAAACAGACAACAATACAGGTATATTCCCTTCAAATTTCCTTTCACCTTCCAAACACCAGCTGAAGGTGAAAGTGAAGTTCTCTGCCTTTACTCTGAAAATGCATAATCATCGGACAAGTTTTTTTTCCAATATCCAAACCCAGAAAGAGACTGAATCACATGCTTAGTGGTGACTGATTAGGTTTCCACCAGATATTTTGACGGATAAGTTTTACGGATATGTGTCCCCTTTTAAGCATACATTAATCATCTGACAATTTCAAGCTGAAAATATTTGTGCAGAGGTTTCCTATACAGTTTGTTACATACGGATAGCATCGTTGTTTGGACACACATTGCTGGACACGGTTGTTATATAATGACATGCAGAAGGCTTCATGGTCCAATAACGTTGAGAGCACCACGAACATCCTCAACGGTCACGGGAGAGCACAGCAAGATTGCGTAAGGTCATGTGACCTGTCAGGGGTGGCAGGACAGGACATGGTAGCTTGCAGCATGCCAGTGGGCCTGTAGTAATCATGCTATCTGAGGTATTGTGGAATACAGCCTTTCTTCTTGCAGTGACCTAAACATTGAATTAAGTCCTTTTTTGGGTGATCTGATGAGGCATTCATCTATTTGAAAATGTGCTTGTGTGAAAAGTATACTTCATACACAGTACATACTTCTCATATCAGAAGTATTGTAATGCTTGAACTTCTGCCAAAAGAAGCAAGGTTTGATTTTTGTTTTAAAAATATAACAAACTAAGAAACAAAATAAAATTTTCAAAGTGCATGAAGAGATTTTATCCAAAGTCTACCAACTCCCAGGGTACAGGAACATCATAAAGCGTAGACAGACCCATCTGTTTCCTCCACTTACTACATAGGCTAATAGGTACACCAGAGAAAACTATATTGCTTTAAGAACAGTTAGGTAGATGTAATAAAAAAAAATGCAATTTGATGCCTGTCAGAAAGTAACCATCAAATAAATGTACTTCAAATTCTGATAATGAAAACACCATACTAGCCTTCTTACCACTAGCCTAGATGATATCATGTTTGAGTTCTTATACAAATAAAACTGCATTTTTATTACATGTATGTAACTTTCCTCAGAGCTCTTAACTCACATTTGGTGCCAATCCATTGTATTATGCATGCTAGATATACAATTTCACATCTGTCAATAATATAGTCTTTGTAAAGTTTTCAAACAGTATAGTTTATCTACATGGTAAATTTCCCCAGCTGGGTTAATTAGTGGGGTCACTGCCTCCTGTGTCGCCACTGGAAAACACATCTAAATATGGAGGACAAGGCACAACATTCGCAGATTGCTGGAGGAGGGGCCAAGTCTCCATCTGTGTGCTGGATCGGGTTGAAAGCAAAAGTAAATCTGTGGCTGTGTTTCTCCCAGTGGGCTGCAGGCAGATGACTTTGCCTTTAAACACACGGGCACATGCAGAGATCACACCCTAGTCTCTTCATACGGGTTCCCACAGAGCCATGCTTCTTTGCCACATCGTCCTGCTTTTCAACATCTCCATGTGTAAGGCATCCACCATACCTTGACATTACACTCCAGATTTCTAGAACTACTGGAATTTTGGCAGGTTGAACAATTAATAAAACCAGACATGAAATGCTGCACAAACGCACAGACCACGGGGGGCTTCATTTATTAGAAAACACACATGTAATTATAATCAGCGTTAGCATCTCTATTATCATTAGCAGCTGGCGCAGCTCTCCAGCTGTGACTCTGCACAACACTGGGGTGGGTTTTGTGAGCCCAGCTTGGAGAAGTTTTCACATGTCGCTTCAATAATTAAGTGGATGCTGGCTTGTTAGGCAAACATCAGATTAATTAAACACAGTGTGGGTAAACTCACTGTAATGTTAAACTAACAAGATGTCGTGCCCTTTTTATTTCATGACCCAGACGCAACGGAGCTACATTTGACACCTATAATAAACTGTAGCAGTAATAGTGCTGGTAATACATTTACAAGGGCATCGGTACAGACCATAAAATGTCATCCCTTTACCCCAAGAAGGAAGGATAAGAGTTTTTCTTGAAATCTCCCAAGAATTGCCACTGCAATTTGAGGTTAAATGGCCAAACTGCTGTCGAGTCTTGTACATAATATGCTTGTAAATGACTTCCATGTCAGACTGGGGCGAAATAGTGAAATCAAAACAAAACATGTAAGGATGTGTACTGTTTCAAAATGAGCAGCTTCAGGCGTTCTGCTTCATTGACTGCCCTGCTGTTCTAAGTTAAACTCACTTTGGCAGCTTCCTTTACTGCCCCACTGCCACTTTTTCCCTTTTCTAGCTTTGTTCTCTTTACTAATAACACTTGAAAACTACTGTGCTTTATGTTGAATACACAGTAGGACTAAATCTTTAAATTCTATTTTCCCCTATGGTAATACACTTAGCTAGAACTAGTCACATGCAGGCTAGGTTTAGATTACACCACACAAATGGAACATAAGTTAGTGTTAGCCCACTGCTGTCTCGGTCTCATCAGATAATTCTACCCCACACCATCAGAGGACCTCATCAGCAGAATATTACACCATTTCTAGAACTGTTTTCTGGGTTCAGTCACTTTTGGATTGCTTACTGATTGATTGCGCTTTGCTTTGCTTGTCATTTTTTTTGTCCATTTGGTTTTGTCCATTTGACCTTTTGCCAGCTTTTAAGCTGTGACTGTGTCTTACATTCATTCTAAAGTAAACTCTGCACTCTTTTTGTGCAGACTGTTGCAACAGCAACATTTGTTCCAAAACATACTCTGCTATGACCTTGGTTATGAAGATAAAAATGTCGATAAGTGGCAGTCAAAAACTGTTCAAATTGCTGCCACAATGTTTTTAGCTATTGAAGTGCAGGATGGAGTGCTCACCACAATCGCAATCATGGTCATTGTGCACCTCACTGAGTTCTATACTCATTTTTTTGTTTCTGACTTGGAAGGAAGAGGTTAGAAACACAAAAAAATAAAAAATAAAAATAAGTCTACTTTACTTAAGTTCTACTTTATATTAAATAACTCTTATACCTGTGTAGTTACACATAAACAGCACATGGAAATTAAGTCAGTAGATTTAGAATGTACAGGAGATTTAAATATACAAACCTCATTTCCAGAAAATTGATGTCTGCAGCACACTTAAAATGCCCTTTCTTTGCCCATTATTACTGTGTACAAGCCTTGAGCTGTTCCAAGCTGCAATTGCTACCAAAGCTACTTCTTGCTGAAGTGCTGAATAAAGTGTCTAAATGAACGTTCTCAGTTTGGGCTTTTTAATGCATTTTTACTATATTTATGGCAGAAAAATCCAACTGAACCCATTTTATATTAAGTCTATAATACAATAAAATGTGTCTGCAAGGTGTAACAGCACTCTGCTTTCACACATGATTATAGTAATCATCTTTCTACTGAACTTCTGGTTCAGCAATAAGAGCTTTCTTTCCAAATGTGTGGAAATATACATATTGCACTATACTACTCAGTACTCAGTACAGTGCTACTACCCAGGAAATATCAACTTACCTGACCCTAAGGTAGCTTTATTGCTCGTGTTTATTATTGCAATGCACTAAAAGCTTTAAGCTCATCTGTAATTCAACAGGACTTACATGGCACAACAGAGTAGCTACAGTAGTGGTAGTTACAACTGAACTGTCCAGTGACTGTGCCACTGCATTGTAGGTATAGGCAAATTACATCCCAGGCTTTTCTGTGGGTTGCCATGTTCCAACCTTCATTCTTTCATTATCTAAGCTGCTTAGTCCTGGGCTGCAAGCAGTGCAGAAGAATATCTCAGTGCTCGATAGGCAGAAGACAGGGAAACACCCTGGACAAGTCACCTGTCCGTCATAGGGCAGATACACACCTAGATGCAATTTGCCTGGCTGCATGTTTCTGGACTGTGGGAGGAAAATGGAAACCCATACAGACATGTGGAGAACATACATACTCCACACAGAAAGGACCCTGGCCTGGCCCAGGAATCAAACCTGGGCTTCCCCCATGCCACAACTAATTTTGTAAAATAAATACATGTTACAGTTTAAAAAACAGGGGCAATTCTGGCATCATGCCTGAGCATCTTGGTTGGGTTACTGTGTTACACAAATGTGTGCTAGAAGGTTATGTGACATTCCTGTGATTAAAATATAAATTCGTCAGACACACAATATACAGTCAGATCAAACCATGTTATTTTCAAGATTAATTATTCAAATTTATTACCTGTGGGATAGGGGGACTACGTTGTCACAGTAATAATTGTAATTTAGAAATGATAGATAGTCCTTGGGTTTGACAAAACCCCTATATAAATGTAACTTTCATTCACATGTGGACACATGCCCAATACACACATAGGTGAATCTTCCCCAAACTGTTGCCACTATGTTATAGGATATGTTTATATTATGTAGCAGTATAAAATCCCCTTTACTGAGGCCATAGTTTGCCAAGGTTGTAGTGGAAGAACTTAAGTGACCTGTACAGATTGCTGTCCTGAAGCCCACTAAACAACTTTGGGATGAATTAGAACACTGACTACATGCCAGGTCTCCTCACTCGACTTCAGTGCCCAACCTCATTAATGCTTTTTTGGCTGCATGACCACAAATGCCCTGTTCCAAAATTCAGTGAAAAGCCTTCCAAGAAGAGTGGGGGTTATTACAAGAGCAAAGTGAGGCTAAATCAATAATAGGATGTTGAGCAGACACATAGGGGCACGAATGGTCAGGTGGCCACATACTTTTGTCAATATAGTGTACACAGACAAACAGACAGACAGACATATACATAGACAGACAGATAGATACATAGACAGGCAGACTGACAGAGAGAGATAGATTGCAGCCACTATAAATCAAACTTTATAACAAATTCCGGTGCTAGTGGAAGTTTTGAGATACACCCTGAGAGAAGCTTTATGGGCCATGACCTGAATGCAACAAGCTATATCCAAGGCTCAAGTGAGCTAGAGCTCTGTGCATTTTGCATCAATCCCCACTCTAACAGCAGCCTTTTTTTGCTGTGTCTAATGCTTTGACTATGCCTCCTGAAACCAACCAGCAATAACAGTGCTGAAAACAAGCCACAGCACACAAGCCTCAAGTGAGACAGGTACATGTGTGTGAAAATGCATGTTACTGAACTAGATAAGTGTAAAATCTGGGAATGGCTAAATCAATTTGGCAGGAAAACTACAATATCCCCATAGAATTTTTTTTTTCCTTAGGTCCAGCTCATGGCAAAGTAGGCAGCTGGCTCTGACATGAGGATAATTGGGTCATTCGCCTGAATCATTGCTAATTATATCCATGAAAGGGGGCAAAAAAGTCATTTACTCCATCTATTTCATCTACTCATTTGTCCGGCATGGGTCAGAGTCCTGAAATTTAGACAGTTTCCTTGCTAATTCAACCACATTCTGCAGTTGGTTACATGTAATTAATAACTGATTATATCCTTCTTTGATTTCTGGCTCTTTTTCCTTTTCTGTGGGGTGTTCCTTTTCCTTAAGCCTTATCAAACAGCATCCATGTTTACCCCATCGTTTCTCTTAGACCTTGTTTTGAATCACCTTTCCCTTTCCCAGCCACAAAAACACAAAACAACTCAACAGCTCTACAACCATTTCCTGCTATTTCCATGATGAACCTTATGAATTAACATGGTTGCATCAGTTATACATAAGCGACTATTTATAAAGCATATTTAAATCAATGTGCTGCACATGCAGTTCTGCCATAACATAAAAATATGTTTGGAGCCTTGATTTAATAACTGCAACTGTGGGAGCAGTTCTAATGTTTATCAGTAAGTTGTTCCACAGCTTCAGGATAGTGATTACAAAGGCACGGTCACCCTTGAGTTTTAGCCGGGAAGGTTAGGCAGCTAAAGGCAGTGACCCTGTAGATCTCAGAGACCTGAAGGCAGAATATGGTCTAAATATTTCAAAGATGAAGGGAGGCACAAGTCTGTGAAAGGGTTTAAAACCAAATACAATAATCTTAAACTGGTTCCTGTAATGGACCGTGAAAGGAGGCGGAAATGGGGTGATGTGAACCTTTCCCTAGTACCAGTAAGCAGTTCTACAGCCATGCATTGACTAGTTAAAGAAATAAAAAAAGGTATCAGGTGACAAGTGACAAAGCAATAATTATACCAGAACTGATTAAATTGCCAAATTGGTAAAGGCTTGCCAGATCAACCCTTCACCGTGAAAAAAATGCTGTTTGCACCACTAATCCTGAAAGCAGGGGGCAGTGAGGGAAGACAAATCAATTTACCAACGCAATCAAAATGTCCAAAAAACTATTTTAAAAATAGTCAAGGCAATTTAAGGGTAAATTGTTCTCTCTGAAGGAATGCTGATTAGAAGAAGAGCTCAACTGATGCCCAGTAGATCTAACTTCCAAATCACTGGACAAGATTTCAATGAGCTTAAGGCAAGAAGAAGGAGAGAATCTCATAGACTTCATTATGAAGGACTGTGTGAGATGCTTGGCTTCCTGATGTAGCTGAAAACCAATCCGTTTCTCTTTCGAGACAGCCACTTATTTATTGTGGCCTTATCCTGCTGCACTCAGGTATCGCCTCCACTGGGACTGACAGGAAGATGGAGTTCTCTCATGCAGCTGTGCAGCTTTGCTATCTGTCTCTTTTTTGAATACCACATGCGCACAGACACATACACCTATAGGCTACAATGATGCTGTCTCTGCCCCAATCACTTTATTCTTAACAAAGAAATACACATATATTCTTATAGCCACTCACTCACTCAATTTCCTCCCTTCTCTCTCTCTCACTCTCTCTCTCTCTCACACACACACACACACAGACTTAGTCTTGCTATATTTATGAGGATTTTCCATTGACATAATTATTAATGCAGCTAGTTAATATTATGCCTAACCTTAACCCTAACCTCTGAAATGAACATGCAATTTTTTGTCTCTTGTATTTATTTATTCATTTTTATTTTTGTCAAAACTATAACAAATAACCTTATAGCAACTGGCCAAATGTCCCCACAAGGTAAAAAATATCAGATATTCCTATCCTTGTGAGGACATTTAGTCCCTCTAGAGATATAAAAGCATGGTTTCTCTCTCTCTCTCTCTCTCTCTCACACACACACACACACACACACACACACACATACACAAACAAGGCTGATATTTGAGGACACATAATGAGCTAAGCTAGAAACAACTACATATAATTTTTCTGGAAATGATGACAAGGTGTTGACAAGGACTAGCAAAGTGCAAGTTATGAAAAATATCTGCAATGATCAAGAGGCTGCATGGTTAACAATGAGCAAAACCACCCATTCCCAATTATGTCGGGTAAGTTGCATTTGAGTATAAAACATTGTCAAAAGTATTCGCTCTGCTGCCTTCATACGCATATGAACTCGAGTGACATCCTGTTCTTAATCCATAGGGCTTAATATGATGTCAGCCCTTTGCAGCTATAACAGCTTCAACTCTTCTTGGAAGGCTTTCCACAAGGTTCAGGAGTATGTTTATGGGAATTTTTGACCATTCTTCCAGCAGCACATTTGTGAGGTCAGACACTAATGTGAAGGCCTGGCTTACAGTCTCCAGTCTAATTCATCCCAAAGGTGTTCTATCGGGTTGAGGTTTATCGGGTCCAGGCCAGTCAAGTTCTTCCACACCAAACTTGTTCATCCACATCTTTATGGACCTGGTTTTGTGCACTGTTGCGCAGTCAGGTTGGAGCAGGAAGGGGCCATCCACAAACAGTTCCCACAAAGTTGGGACAAACAAGTTGGGAAAAACAACCCCACACCATAATCCCCACTCCACCAAACTTTACACTTGGTACAATGCAGTCAGACAGGTACCGTTCCCTGGCAACCACCAAACCCAGACTCATCCATCAGATTGCCAGATGGAGAAGTGTGATTCGTTACTCCAGAGAACACATCTCCACTGCTCTAGAGTCCAGTGGCGGCATGCTTTACACCATTGCATCCAACACTTTGCATTGCACTTGGTGTTGTGAGGCTTTTGGTTTGGAGGTCTGTAGCGATTGGCTCTGCAGAAAGTTGGTGACGTCTGCGCACTATGTGCCTCAGCATCCACTGACCCGCTCTGTCATTTACGTGGCCTACCACTTCATGGCCGAGTTGCTGTCATTCCCAATCACATCCACTTTGTGAGTGAATACTCTGCTCTAACTTTTTTCCACTACATTGCATTCAATGGCTATCATCTCTCAGGGATCTCTTTCCATTTTACAGCATACATACAATAGCTGCATGTCTCTCAACCAAGCCCAGAATGTAGCCTTCATTAGGCATTACTGTGCATTGCCATTTACAGTGACAACTGTTCAGACTTCTTGATGAAAAGTCATTCATAACTAGAAGCTGCCAGTTGGCATTCATAAAGTATTTGTTTCTAATAAAGCCTTCATGTAAGATTTTAATTCAGTACAAAGTTAGAACCAGAAGATAGTAAGAAGTAGATACTAGTTTAAAATTAAGGGAGGCTTAAAGTTTGTTTATAACAACAACTATAAAAAAAATAAAAATAAATAATAATAATAATAATAATAATAATAATAATAATTGTAAAATATATACCAAAAAGAAGTATTCTTTAGGATACATCATGAGCAGCATATTCATGGTCACTATTGTGCTCTCAACTAACTAGAACTCTAATCTAGTCATTTATGAGCCCATGTTACGTTATTGATCATCTTGTGTTCATGAATGTTCAGAGATTGGCTCCCGAGTGGCGCAAAGACAACGCGTTCGCCCTATCATCCGAGTGATGCTATAGCTGCCCGTAGCCGGGAGCTCAGAGAGCAAGATTGGCCATGCTCTCAGGGTGGGAGGGGCAGCATACATTCCTCCGAACTCGAAAGTTGCATGAGCAGCAGTTCAAAAAGAGGCGGCGGCTTGCGTCACATGTTTCGGAGGAAGCATGAGATGGCTTCACCCTCCCTGAATGGCGGGAATTGGAGACGACTAAATTAGGGAAAAAAAATCAGGGAAAAATTCCCCCCCAAAAAAAGAATGTTCAGAGATAAAGTTTTAGACCACTGTGGTTTTGTTTACAAGTATTATGAAAACATATGATTACACTTCATACATTATATTGCCATATGTATGACACCTGACCAATCACACATATGCTGAGCATCCCATTATAGAGTTACAATAACTTCGCCTCTTCTGGGAATCTTTTCCACTTGATTTTGAAACATGGCTGTGTGAATTTGCTCATTCAAATACAGAAAATTAGTGAGGCCTGCCACTGATATCAAATGAGGAGGCCTGGGGTGCTGAGGTATAGGTCCCAGTTCAACCCAAAGGTGTTCAAGGGGGTTGACGTCAGGACTGTATGAGGGTCACTCAAGTTCTTCCATATCAACTTTGGCAAACCATGTCTTTATGGAGCTCCCTTTGTTTCCAGGGGATTTGTCATGATGGAACCTATTGGGCCTGTTAGTTCCAATGAAGGCAAACTGTAATGCTATAACATCCAAAGACATTCTAGACAACTGTGTCTTCCGAATGGGTGATGGTCCGGGATTGTGGCCATATAGTGTTTATTGATTGGTTCTAATGATTGTATCAGTGCTTTACAAAACAAGAACCAGGTTAATGCAAAGCAAATTGGTTTCCTTTGTGAATAAACCAGCACCTGGACAGTATGAACACTGTGTTTACACTGTTTACAGCCAAGTAAATTACTAGTAATTACAATTTACTAAAAATAACTTGAAACCACAACATTACCTCAAAAGAAAAAGGGAAGGTCCTTACTGAACATCACAAATCGGTGCTGATTGCTGGCTACAGCACTCATTTGTGGAAAATGGAGAGCTGAAGAATGTTAGCAATAAGAGGGAATATGAGCCTAATTGAATGTACTGAAGCTTTTATTCATGCTTATGAATGAACACTGAAAACCTGACCAAATAAAGCAGGGCTATTCAGAAGGAATAATTACTACTCACTATAATCATCTTATTATCATAAGTAATTTGCATGGAATTGTTTTGAAATCATGTTCGTGATATGCCTATTTCCTGTCCAATCAGGCATATGCATGTGCATTAAGGATCTAATTGTTATGTTATGAATATGCTGTTGGCTTTTTTTTAGCTTTTAATGCTGCAGTTTCTGATTTGCTGTTGTGTTTTTGGTGTTAATATTATAATATTAATATTTCAGGCATATGTACATGTGTGTGCTTTAACAATAACGCTAATGAACTAACCAAGCCTCTTAGATAAGTGGACATTTGTTCCAAAACAGCATTTTGCTCTTACCGTAATCGGTGTCATAAAAGACAATAAACTTCTGCCAGGTGTATTCCATCACCACTTGGAAGATAACATCATTCAGGTACACAGGGGGCCGGACGAAGAGTGTGTAGTCATCAGGTTGCCCGTGGCTGGTTGGAGGGCAGCTGGAGCGAGGGGTTCCTCCTGGTGCCCGCTGAATAAACAGATGGGGGATGTGCATGGCATCAGCCAGAGTCTGTAGTGAGCTTGCAGACATGCATCCAATTGAGCTCACCAGAGCAAGGATGCCTCTGTTCATCAGCTCACAGGCTGCAGAGACAGGGGGAAAAAGAGAATGAGACATGTTTATTCAATACAAGTATTATGTAGATTCTCTACTGTATGCAGCTATATATATATATATATATATATATATATATATAGAGAGAGAGAGAGAGAGAGAGAGATAGATAGATAGATAGATAGATAGGGGTTAGACAATGAAACTGAAACACCTGTCATTTTAGACCACAATAATTTTTTAGTATGGTGTAGGGCCTCCTTTCGCAGCCAATACAGCGTCAATTCGTCTTGGGAATGACATATACAAGTCCTGCACAGTGGTCAGAGGGATTTTAAGCCA
>JAOVVG010000032.1:2582775-2599827 GCA_028566375.1 Leptodoras nelsoni | reverse complement strand
AAATCTCCGTCCCAGTCTCAGGTCTTTTGCAGACTCCAACAGGTTTTCTTCCAGAATGGTCCTGTATTTGGCTCCATACATCTTCCCATCAATTTTAACCATCTACCCTGTCCCTGCTGAAGAAAAGCAGGCCCAAACCATGATGCTGCCACCACCATGTTTGACAGTGGGGTTGGTGTGTTCAGGGTGATGAGCTGTGTTGCTTTTACGCCAAACATATCATTTTGCATTGTGGCCAAAAAAATCGATGTTGGTTTCATCTGACCAGAGAACCTTCTTCCACATGTTTGGTGTGTCTCCCAGTTGGCTTATGGCAAACTTTAAATTAGTCTTTTTTTATGGATATCTTTGAGACATGGCTTTCTTCTTGCCACTCTTCCATAAAGGCCAGATTTGTGCAGTGTACGACTGATTGTTATCCTATTAACAGACTGTCCCACCTCAGCTGTAGATCTCTGCAGTTCATCCAGAGTGATAGAAAGGACAACTGGTGAAAGTCTTAGTGTTGGATATACAGCACAACGTCAGAGATCTAGTGGAGTCCATGCATGCCTTAACAGAGCTTTTCAGAGCTGATTTGGCAAGGCAAAGGAAATCTACACAATATTAGGGAGGTGGTTAATGTTATGACTGATCAGTATCTGTGTATCTGCTGACAATATAAATGAAATAAAGACAGATGGACAGAGTGTGGATGAACACAGTTATAGGAAATTTCAATGCAAGTAACTTGTTGCTTTAGGAAATAGTGATTATGTGCCTCAACCTCAAACATAAGTGCAAGCGGGAAGCCAAGGACTAAGAAAAATGTGGCTTTCAGTGCACTTAATGGCTAATTAAATGTAGTTCAAATAGATTCAACACCATCATAAGGTACAGAGACTGTGGCATTAGGACAATATACAAGGCTGCTATTGGATCTCAATAGGAAAAAGAAAACACTCATTATAGTATCAGCTTTTATTACATCCTCTATGGTACAAAACACTTTACACAAACCAATTAATTGCACAAGTGCATAGTCTGCAAAAAAAGCCCAGTGCTCCATCATTAGAAGGCACTGGTTCTGCATCTGAGATCTTCATTTGCTCTCTGCACCTCACACTACTATTCCAATCCACAGCAATGGCTTTGATAAATGTGTATGCAGCCATGTAACCCAACCCATCCCAACCCTGTGTATTAGTGCCCTTAAATGGAGTGTGCAATTAATGCTAATAATATTTCCATGTATATTAAAGCTTTGAAATCAAAATCCACTTCAAAAAAGCATTCGCCTCTTAAGTAGCTTCTGAATTCCCCACCACCTGCTGTGCTCCTGAACACTCAGCAACATCAAAGCCTGACACGTATATTCATCTCACTTGGCTTGTGTCAGTGCTTGTCACCAGATTCGCGGAAGGTGAAACATGTACCATGTTGCCTGAGTTGAGGTGTGATGTAATTTGCCAGTTGGCAGAAAAGTCCTGTGTTGAGGGTAAAGCCTGACAGCGAGCGTATTATCTGTCAGATAAAAATGGTCACTAAGAAAGAAAAAATACATGGACGTTTGGTTTAATGTGATCAGTTCAAAACAATGTAAAAAAATGCAATGAAATCTAGTTATGTCAGACACAACTGTCACCATTGAGCTGAATTCTAAGAGCACCAGATGTTTAGATAATGTTACTATTTCCCTATACAAATGCACTATTACAATAAATCATAATTATGCTTTCTTCAGACACAAGACATACTAACAAGACAAATCTTCTTTAAGTGAATTTACAGAAAAGAGTATAATTGCAGTCACAGATTTAATATCATATTGAATATTAAAATTGTGCTAAAATATGTCTCTCCAGAACTGTGATACAGTGACTTTATGCAAATGAGTGCAGCCACCATTCTTTGTCCAGCCTTTATCAAGCTGTTCCTTGACAAAAGGGAAGAATTTTGACTGCTTGTAACCAAATCCATAGAAATGTCACCAGCAGCAACTACCTCCCAGCAGTCGGCAGAGCAAGGTCAGTGTGCATGTGATTGCAAAACTTAATTAACCTTAGGAACTACCTTTAAACATATAATAAAAAATGCATTTTAGACAAAGAACCATATTTAAAATTAACCTTAAAAAATGCACACTGGTAGTACTACAAGTCATTTGTCATTATAGTGGACTATTGGATTAGAGTGAACAGCCTGATTCCACTGTGCACATAATCTGCAGGTCTCTGTACAGATATCATCAATTTATCATACTAACTCTATTAACATGGGCTGAAATGAAATGCTCATTATAAAACTGCATTACCACAATTCAGCTACTGATTTCACAACTATTGTGGCAGCAGGGACAGGGTCAATTAAATCAACCTGAAAATATACTGTATGTAATAGCATAATAATATTTTCATATAAAGCTAGGGCACAGATCTATCCTAGTGTATAGATATATTCACATTCATGCCATTGCAAAGGAAGTACTGGACTGAACAAACAATGTGATCAATGAGACATTTGAACTAAATTGAATTGCATTAAAATGAATTTTAAAATGTTTTACTGAGAGATTGAATCTTGGCAATGCCGGAAGCAAGCAAAACTGCCAGTGCTCTTTCTCTGGGTGAGAAGGATGGCATAATAGTAAAATTGACCAATCACTGGGCATATCTGAACTCATGTACAGTGAAATTCATAGCAATGCCACCTATGCAGATCGCTGGTTGCATCCACCAGTGTGTAAATAAAGCGATAGATCTATGGAAGATTTTAGAGCTGTTTAATCCCTGAGAATGGCAAGTTATCTCAATTTTCTGATTTTCAACGTAGAAGCAAAGTTTAGATTTTCACATATGAGCATTTCAAGGGTGTACCATGGCTATAAGAATTCTGGCTAAACCTTGAACTTGTGACAGCAGTTTGGCTGTAAAAAGACTCTGGGTGAATGTCAGCATGTTTATGTTCCCTCCAAGTTCCCATGAGGGACCTACCAAGTATTAACTGCTGTACCAGTTTTTCTGGTACTTCAGTGTATGAGAAAGAGAGGGGAGAGCATTTTCCTCCCAGTGAGTTCAACTGTCCTAAATGAGTAGCAAACACTGCTTGGTGTCTGGGATATGATAGTTCTTACTCAGCTGGTTCTCCCCTATCAAAGTATCTGATTTAGAGGAAATGTAGTAAAAAAGAAATAAAAAAACTTTAGTTTTGGACAACAACATTTTTTAGTGTGAAAACAACATAACTGAGTGCGTATTTAGGGTAATATACATTCAAAATACAGACAACAGGTCATTACTACTTGGCCAAAATGATTATAGTGTGTATACACACTCTATACACAATTCAGTATGCCCTTAGTCAATTATTATTGATGATCTCCTCAGAAAAAAGTAAATAAATAAAGACAAAATAATTAAAGTGGGGTTCTCGTTTGGGAAATCTAAGAGTTCCTAGGAGGAAAGCTTGCAGTGCACAGCAGGCCTGTACAGGTTTGAAGCTTTAAGTGTGGTCCCATGTCTTGGCAGCCCCACCTGATATAGCGGCGGTGGCAGTCATAGCTGAGCGCCTTTGTAGTGACTGTAGAGTGTTTCGGCAGAAAGGCCCCATTTACTCCTGACAGTTGAACACGACAGAAAGCTCAATATCACGCTCTACTGCCTCCACAGTGCTTGAACATCCTGTCTAGGTATTACTGCCCTCCCTCACACCTGCACAAGCCATGTTTCCTAATAAAAGCTGCTACTATTTATTAAAAAAACCTTTCCTTTTCCTTAAGCTCAGCTAATGTGTGCTAATCATATGCATGTATCATGCACTTACTGCAGACTTGATCTGAGTGTCACTTTCATCTGATGTGTTATAGCAGTAATACCTAAATCATGACCATCATAACATTCTAATGTAATTAGTCACTTATTCATGAGTCAAGACTAACAGATGGCAAAGCATCTGTAGGTCATTCATTCATGCATTCATCTACCTTCTATTTATCCATACATCATCCATCTATAAGTGCTTTATAATGGTCAGGGTCTCAGTGGATCAGAAGCCTATCCCCGGAACACTGAGTGCCAGGTGGGAACACACCCTGGATGTTCATCATAAGAGTAAAGCCAGGGGACTCAGAGGACCTGATTATGAGCATCAAAATAAATGATTATTATTTCAAATAAGGAATGCACCTACTGCTTTGTGTTTCCAACCATAATCATAGATCCCTTAAAATTACTCACAATGCATGCATTTTACACACTGCTTAGTCTGTGTATTGAGGCATTATACGTACGAAGCTGAACAAACAGAGTAATGATGATATGGGCATTTATTATCTGCACACATGGGTAGAGCAGGGTATGCATCAGTCTTGTCTTTCCCCTTTTCCTGCTTGCTCAGCTCATCAGCCTTGCCTCTGGGTCATCATCTTCACACAATAGGTCCTCAGCATATACCATTGCTTTTATTTATTTAAGATGCTATTAGCAAAAGTAAACGTGTGCTCTGCAGAAAATAAAAGCTTCTATAAATGGAAGAATAACTTGGATCCAGAACTTTCCAGTACTAATCTACAGGTAGCATGTATTTATATGTGATTATAACTTAGTATAGCTTCTAATGGCCTGGAAAGTAGAGTGTAATACAGGCTGTAAAGTGAAGTGCAGCTCTGCCAACCTCTGCCATTCTGTAACTTACTCCAAAGTATGGCATAATAAACTGAAGTACAAGAAAAACTGGTATAGCAGTAAAATACTTGGCTGGTCCCCCATGGGATCTTGGAGGGAATGTTGCACAGTCCTCATGCCTCATGTTGAATTCCGATGTTACTTGAGGCAGTGTTGCACATCTATCACATGAAACAATTCTTGCCAGCAGACACTGGTCACATTCACCCAGAGGTTTTTTTTTACAGCCACACTGCTGTCATAAGTTCAAGCTTTTGCCGGAATCCAAACTTCTTCTACCTCCGAAATGCTATGACCCATCTTACCAACTCTTATGAAATCCCAAAATCATGATAACTTGCTATTCGCATGGAGGAAAGAGCTCTAGAAGCTTCCATAGATGTCTATCGCTTTATATATGCACTGGCAGGTGCAATGAATGATCTGCACAGTTGGTGTTATGCATTTTGCATAGGCTCTTGTACCAGTTTTTCTGGTCCTTCAGTCTTTATTGCTGTGCAGGCTGTGAATTGAAGTTTAGCTTTGTACCCTCTATTTTCTTGTAACTAACTGCTAAGTACAGTGTAAGCATATCTTGGTACCCTGTACTTTTCTGAAACTTGCTCTTAAGCACATTGTAATACAAGTATAATATGACTAAGCTTTACATACACCATACTTAGTGTCAATAAGTTGTCTTATGAAAGCCAAAAGCAATCATTTGAAATAAAGCAATCCTTGTGTAAAGATAATGGTTGTGGTATATATGCTAATTTGTATGTAATGGGTTGCTTGATAGTGAATTGAGTATTAATTATTAATAATGATTTAATGAATGCTTGTGCTTAATAAGTCCAAATCCCATTAAAAAGTGTGGTAATGAAATATAATGCTCCACACTGTTCAATACCAACCTTTGGCTTATTTAACTGATTGCGGTACAGGTCATATTTCCATGTTCAGGGAATACAGAGAAATTATGGTTATCATTTCCTCTCTTTTACTGCATTTCTCCTCCCACTTTGCAGATGTGTGTCACTGCAAGCAGGCTGCAGAAATGAGAGAGAATAATTCAAATGTTTCCTTCGGTGCAACTTGCAAATGTCAAGGGTTTGATGGAGGGGTGATCTCGCAATATTGAAGGGCCCCGTCTTACTGTCTCTGTGCATAATGAAGACGCATGAGCATGTTAGCATGCCAGATGGCTGAAGACAAGAGGAACACAATCAATGCGTGGCAGGCCCACCTGCTTCTGTGTGTTTGAAGTGTTTTTAAGAGGATAACGCAACTCTTCCGAGAGATAAAGAGAAGAGGCTGAGTCAGCTCCATATATCTTTCTTCAGCTGTGGAAAAGGCAGAGCTTCCATCACCTTTTCTTTGCCTTGGAGCGAGTGTGTGAACGCTTACGTGTTCTGTTGCTTTCTTCACCCAAATCAGTGTGCAGAAGTTTTCTCTCTAATAGAAGTGATTCAAATTGAGCCATTTATCACAGGGCCAATCTCCTTCGAGTAAAGCACATGCATTGAACTTGTGACTCATTAGGAAATTCCCCAGTATCAATCCTCCCTCAGCTCTTGCTTCCATCTCTTACCGACATTCATCTTCCTCATCTACGTCCTCCATCCTTCCTTATACCTCCTCAAAGTGTAATCTGAGTGGGAGGAGGTGTTTAACAAACATCCAATACATCACTACTGAGAGACTGTTCCCTGTTCAGCAGCTGTAATTGAGAAGTCGTGTGTTCACGTTCGTTTTTATCCTCAACCCTGCAAACATTAAGCTTAAGTTTGCCTTTATGCCTACACACAGGCTGGGTCTCAATCCACTAACTAAATTGCATGTTCAAAATAGTAATGACACCACTGGTGGTGTTCTAATTAGTTTTTTTTTTTTTTTTACTATACAGCATGCCTACTATATATGCAGTTTGAGACACAGCCACGGAATGCTCAGGCCACACAAACGAAAAGCCCTACACATGCTGGCTTGGTGAAATTTGAATCAGTGCAAAATCACTGTGTGCATATTTATGAGACAGAGACAGAGAGAGAGAAAGAGACAGAAACATCTCTCTCTCTCACACACACACACATGCGCGCACACACACCATGCAGCACCACCACCATTATGACACCACTATGCAGAGACCCTAATTTAGATTGGAAGTTTTGATCAATTTACTCCCTTTGTGGACACATGGGCTAGACAACAATAGAGGGAAATAGGAAAGACGATGCAGAGAAATTGCAGAAGAAGAATAGTGAAAAGTTAAAAAATAAACAAACAAACATATTTCACTTACAAATCAGTTGTTGGAGATTTTGATGATGCGGCGTATTGTTTTAATTAATGATAATAAAATTCATATAATTGGATTTTTTTTTTTTTTTATTATTATTTTGGAAAAAATGTTGGCTGGTTACGTCAACCATGGCCTAAATTTTTAACCTTTAACTTTAACTTCTTGTTGTACAACCACCACTACTACTACTGCCACTGCTACTACTACAACCACCACTACTATTGCTACTGCTGCTACTACAACCACCACTACTATTGCTACTGCTACTACAACCACCACTACTACTACTATTACTACTACAACCATCACTACTACTACAACCATCACTACTACTACTACTACAACCATCACTACTACTACTACTACTACAACCACCACTACTACAACCACCACCACTACTACTACTACATCCACCACTACTACTGCTACTACAACAACCACCACTACTACTACTGCCACTACTACTGCTACAACCACCACTACTACTACAACCACCTTTACTACTACTGCCACTACTACTACTATTAATAATAATAAAGATATATAATTTGCAGCTTTTTTTTATTCCTTCTCATTTAGTTAATAATAAAATAATTAAAATAATAATGATGATGACGATGATGATGATTATTATTATTATTATTATTATCAATATCATCTTTTTTTTTACTAAATGAGAAGGAATAAAAAAAGCTGCAGATTATATAGCTTTAAAATATTAAACTAAGATGTAGAGTGCACAATAGAAAATGCATATGAGTCATTGGGAAGGTGGTAAGGTGCAAGGTGTAAACAGTGGGAATTTTTTGTTTTTCAGGAAAGCAGAGGGGAGGTTTAAATTACGCATGCATGTTTTTCCATGTACTTATTATACAGCGGTACAGCAAACACATTTGGGGGTGCTTTTGAATTTATTGCTAACGGATGCAAACCGAGTTTGAGCTCTGCGTGGAAATATTTTAGCAGTAAAAACCTTGGCCAGTCATTGAACTCAGTGCTTTATTTAAACATGATTTGACACACACAATAATAAGCTGCCGAATAGCTTTGTTTCATTTCGGCGTATTGTTTATTTGATTTCTTTTGTTATTTGAAAATAGGTGATACTTTAGGGGAATTTGGGGCAGAATAGGCCACAGTGCCAATGGTGTCATTATGTTCAACTTACAATATTCTTGATGAATTCCTGATTTTTTTGCAATAATTACAAAGAAAACAACATGTGGTATTTATGTGGCATTATGTTTCGACCCTAAATAATAGTTGAAGCACTTTCGTTGACGTTATTTTGAGCAAATGATGACGTAGAGCACTTCAAAGCCAATTTAAGGCAGATTTGATATGGAAAAATGTTGCTATTAGTAACGTTCCAGGGATTCAACAAAAGCAATAGCAATACTGTTGATGCCTTTGTTGTTGATGATGATGATGATGATGATGATGATCTACAAGAGATTACATATAGTTTGAACATTATCCAAGTTTAAAATTTCCAAAGAGTTTAAGATCTTAGAGTATCCCAGGCTCTGAGTTGCTACAAATGGTCACAGACAAGGGAAATCTAATATGCTCAAAATCAATTCAAATGTATGCTACTTATATTTTGGTACTTTTTTGGAACTATGCAAGTTGATATCCATCACTGTGTGTTTTACACTTGCTTTTTTTTAATCCTGTCAAAATCTGAATGCTAACTAGTGAAGTGATGCTGATGTATCCTCTGTGGAAACAGTCAGCGCTGTGCTGTGTGGCCGTAGCAAGGCATTAACTAGGGTTGGCGAAGCAGCAAAGGAGTGTCATTTCTCATACAGTCAGAAAACTGTCCTTTATCTCGACAGGGATTGATTTGTTGTGGTTATGATATGTTTCATTAGGTTTGATGTTTACCAGATTTACAAGGTTTGACTACAGCCAAACTCTGGACCACTTCATCTACAACAGGCTTGCTGGGTAGCACCATTTGTTACACTGTCTGGAACAAGGATTTAATAACGAATCTGTTCGAATTTCACACCGAGCAGCAGTTTTTCTTCACAATTTTTGTCGTAAATCGCTTAAACTTCCAAGATCTCTGAGCAGGTCCAGATAAATTTTCCTTATTACCCCTTATTGTTTTCGCAATCCATACTTCAAACATGAATAATATGTTAATAATATGGCATGAAACATCAATCATATGAGCACAGAGCTAGAAGGTACTGATTTCAGCACTCATGACAAGATGAAACAGACAAAATGTAAAGTAAAACCATATAAAAGGCAGAGCTAATGACAGATTCTGATCATACCCTGTTTAACGATTTGGCTCACGCACCATAGCAGTAGGGGAATTTTTTTTTTTTTTTTTAGGATCAAACACTTTACTGAAAGGGATGATTGACTTGTCTTGCCAAGTGCAGATTTGGTTCATCTCTAACCAATGGCAAATTTTAAAGAGTTTTAAAGAGTTCCAAATTTGGAAAAGGCTCAGGCATTTCCTGACCAAATACTCATAGAATCATGACATGACAATGTCTTTACACTGCAACACATTTCCAAATATAATAACACGACAATAATGACCATCATGTCTGGTTATTAAATAAACTGAATAACAATTATAAAACTAGAGAGGTGCATTTCCTGAAGAAAATGCGAGTGTGACTGCAGCAAAGCAGTGACTTTAGCATCAGCACCATTCGCATTAGTGTGTGTGTGTGTAAGCACATAGTTTGGGGATCATATTTTGGATTGCTCAGACTCATGATTGTGTGTTTATTATATTAACATATATAATACTTTAGTTCTGACAGGTCATGTAAGTGTGTGTTTGAGGGGTGCCAACACTTTTGCTCAAACACAGGATTGTGTGTTTATAAACATATAGTAGCCAGGAGTGTAAATACATTTGAACAGACTGGTCATAGTATGTATGCAATGTGTTATTCAAGCAGAAGTACTGATGACAAAAAAATAGAAACTGAAATGAAAATCAATGAAAGTGGATGGGAAAATAGGGCGATAAAAACAAGAGTGGAGGGTAAACGTGTGCACGGATCCCTTAGCCTTATACAAGTGCACCGATCCCGACCGTGCCGGACGTTTTAGTGTTGGAATGGTGTCGATATTTCGAAAATTGCGGCAGTTGAAATCCAAACAATACTACCCTGAATACTCCTGGCGGACAACAATAGTGCCTACTTCAATCACATTAATTATAATGAAATGACTTCTCTATTAGAGTAGATAGAAACAACAGTCACAATTTTAGCCATTTGTGTTTTATTATACTTGCACTTCATTATCAGTAAAGCTGATCTTTCTCGATTTTTCGACATGCTCCATGTCATCCACAATATGCAGTGCTACTAGGCTTTTTAAAGCAAAGTTATTTACCATGCATGGAATTTGGGGGTGGTACTTGTATGTAAATGAGCACGTTGCACACAGAGTTACGATGTGATTTATGTTTACTGAGTGCACACGTGATGAATATCAATATTGTTGGGCATATGCATATTATTGTGAATGTTCACATTGACACATCTGGTTTTTACGGTGTCTAAATGAGCACAGTAAAAGCCACTTTGCCAATGTATTATTGTCCCATATATTATTAACAGCACTTATTTTGGGATAACAGGAAACCTCAAAGTTGAATCTAGAAGTAAAACTATTATAATGACAATACTCTTATAATTCTTCAGACTTAATGATAAACTGTGTAAGATGTTGATCATTCTATGTGGCCCTTGGTCATTTCTGCCTTATGATGCAACCTGTACACGACCAGGATTCATTCCAAAGTGTAGCAATGTGTCTTTCTTTCACAGAAAACCAGGGATTCTATGTGTACTTGTATTTTCTACCAACAAGTGACAAACAGATGGGCCACCATGAGATGCCTGCACAGCTTCAGTGCTCCTTGGCAGAGATCCTACAAGCCTCTAGGCACGCTCTCATATAAAATCTGGACATTGTCAAGAGTTGCCCTGTCACACATGTAGCCCACAACAGGAGATCATCCATGTCAGATGGATTCTAACCTCCAGGAATTGCTCTGCTTTGTTTATGTTCATGCCTTTGTTACTACAAGGCTAGATTACTTTAAGTCACTTTTCTACGGTTTATCCTCTGTCCAGTGTATACAAAATGCTGCAGCTTTTTGTGTCTTGGTACCCACTAAGAAATCTGAACACATCACTCCCATCCTTTAACAGTTCCATAAAATTCCTCTTCTAGCTTTTAAAGCGCTTCAGGGTCTTGCACCCTCATACCTTGCAGAATTACTCCATCCCTACATCCCATCTGGCTAATTAAGCTCTTCGGATACTGGTCTTCTTTCTGTCCACCATGGGTATCAGGTCGTTTCTCTGGAACGCCCTTCCTTCAGCTATTCACTCCTATTCCTCTCTCTATCTCTAAAACCCATCTTTTCTCCCAATACTTTCACTCATCATCTACCACTGCTCTCAATCAAATTTTTCGTCTGGCATATTGTTGTTTCTTATTTGTTGTAGGAGAAAGGTGCTATAGAAATCTCACTTATTATTAGGCAAGGTGTGGCACCTGGGTAGAGCATGCAGGGGCAGGACATGAGGCAAAAAAGTATGTTGTGGAAATCACAGTCATAAAAGTCTCTTGCCAGTCTCTTGTTTTTGTGCCAGTCACATGACAGAAATGTCATCAACATGCACACTTGCTTACTGTGAATTCTGCAGACCTGCATCACACAGAATTTGTACTAGATTTCTTTTGTATATTTGCGTTCCTACATATAGCTCCTCTGGGTAATGTCTAGATAAGTTCTGGGTTCAGTTGGTATTTTGATGGTGGTGGTAAAGAGCACTGTCTAACCCTAAAGACCAAAAACTCCTATAGGTGTTCTGGTGAAAAGCCAAAAGCCCTAGCATATGACTTGAAATCAATTGAAATCATTTTACACTCCTTCACACTGTTCAGCAAGCCCATGTGCCCTGTCTATAGGGGCTGGATCATCCTAGAAGAGAGCCCTCCCATTAGGATTAAAATCTTTCATTATGACATAAAGGTGATCAGTTAATCAGTCACTACAAATTTTGATCCTAAAGGGACAAGATGGCACAAATCTTGCTGGCAAAATGGCCCCCAGTGCATAACAACGCCACTCACTGTAGGAATCCGCCATTCCAGCCTGTACCCTTCTCCGGGTACACGCGCCCACGTGCACTCGCCCACTTGTTCAGACTACAATGAAGAATGACTCATTTAAAGCGGACCTTTGAACCACATCTCTGTAGACTTCTGACGCTTTTGTTTTATGTTGCCTTAAAAACAGATTCCAGCATTGTCTCGTGTTATTAACCGTAATAAATAAAATACTTTGCTGAATCGCACACCCTAATCAGCCCAGTTCAGAAATACAGGTGTAGTAAATGTTAAATATAATCTTTTTTGTTATCATTGAGATATTATCAGTAATACTGCCACCAGAAAATGAAGCAGAAACCACAAGAAAATTGTCTTTGTGGAACCAGTGTAGATTATTTAACTGTCAACAGAAGTCCTCAAGGCAGCTGAAGCTTAGATACTATTTTCACAGAAATGGTTTCTGCAGTATGCGAATGACATTGTATAACCATTAATAATAGACAGAATTCAAATTTGACATTTTTCTGCACAAAGGCATCTGTATCTCAGAGGAAGAGCTGCCCAGGTGAAGAGTCGGCATGTGTCTTGGGTGGTATTTTAAGGATATTTCAAGAAACTCTTGGGTTTTTATAGCAGTGATTTTTTTTTATTGTTTAACAGTTGTAGAGAATCTTTAAGGTTTTCTCCAAAACAAACAGTAAATAAACAGATTTATTTTTCACCACTAGAACCTGATTTAATGAGGGATTTGTCTAAGTTGTGCAAACAAGGGCAATGTATTTGATTAAAAAGAATTCAAGCACTAACCCATCCCTAGCCCTTCCCTACATTTTCAGACTCAATGAGCTGCTACAAATTTGCAAGGGACCATGTTGACAGATAATTTGACTGTTTTAGATGTTGGGACTTTGCAGTGGTCTTTTAAGATTACTAATAATCTGCCACTACCGTATTTGGAGCTGGCCCATGGGTTTTACATAATCCCATGCCATCCTCCTACAGATATATTTTAGATGAGTGCCATAGCAGCGGTCACGCTATGTGAATTTAATATTTCAGTTCTGACACTGCCAGAACTTTGTAGTCAGCTGTTTTTGGTAACAATGGCACTAAATTGCCCTTCAGTGAACACGCCGCATTATGCATTCCGAGACCGCCATCCTCAACTCATGACCAAAGAATTTTCTAATGATCTGCAATTTGGCCTGCGACAGCAAAATCAGACTGAACATCATACAGCCAGCTATAATCATATTTCTCCCAAAGGCTTTCACATAGTGCTGTAGGAATCTCTGGTTTCAAGTGAAAATCTATATCCTGCCCTAAAAACAACACATTATTGTGATAACCATTTACATTTACATTTACATTTATGGCATTTGGCAGACACCCTTATCCAGAGTGACTTACATTTATCTGATTTATACAACTGAGCAGTTGAGGGTTAAGGGCCTTGCTCAAGGGCCCAACAGTGGCAGTTTGGTGGTGCTGGGGCTTGAACCCCTGATCTTCTATTCAATAACCCAACACCTTAACCACTGAGCCACCCCAGCCTCTGTGCCTCTTAAAATTCAGGTTCATTTTCCTGTTTATTGCTAAACCTGTGATAAACTGCTGTTCCTCTTTCATCATAGTCTTTTAGCACTAACATTCTCTTCCTGTAGGAATATAGTGTAAGCATAAAATTTATTTCTTTTGTTCTGTCTCCTGTTTAAAAGTTTACCTCAACGTCCTATCCACTTTTTGCGGAGAGCAAAGTAGAAACAGTAAAGGGAATCATTTTTTTGGACTATGTCTCTAGTACACAGTGAGAAAATATGATCCTCTTCAAACACCAGTGGTTCAAAAAATGTATTTGCATGGTGATTTTTTTTCTTTTTGGCTTGACCAGTTCTGAAGCCCACTGCTGACTCTGCTCCGCAGTCCCTTCAAGCATGAAACAAGCGTTGACAGCGCCACTCTCCTCTACTACAATGGCAATCAGAGCACAATCAGGTCGATATCCATCCATCCATTATTTCTAAAAGGGCCTGTAACCTCCAAGGTGAGTTCTGACTCATGCTAACAGAATAGAACACATTAAATGTCAGAACAGAGAAAAAGATAGGAAAAAAGCAGTGCCAACAGAACCGAGAAATTGTGTACCAGGCAGAGAAAGAAAGGTGAAGGAAAGGAGCAAGGGCATGACAAGAGGAGAGGAGAGGAGTGGAGAAGAGACGAGATGAGAAGGAGCAAAAAATGAGACGATCATATAAATTTGGGAGAGAGAGTAAGCTGGCACATCTCTGGCAAATACAGCATGTGGACTCAGCAAATTGGGACAAAGACAACTTGAACAGGCTATTCTTTTGAAACAGATGGTGGATATGCCATGAGACCATGTCTATGAGTTGTAGCTTAAAATGTATCTCAGTGGAGCTGGGAGTCTCGTCACCATACTCTAAAAGTGTCCCATCTGTGTGTCGTCCTGAAATGTCATATGTGAGTGTTTGCTATATCAGATGTGACAGTCACATGGTCCATCATTCAAATCCATTTACAGATGTTCAGCTATGTAGAAAACATGTAGAAAGATGGGACTAAGTCTGCTGTCAGAATACATTTTTTAGAAGATGTTTCAGCATACATTTTCTCCTGAGTTTTTTTTTTCCTTTTTTTTTTTTTGCTTTTACTCCTGAAAATACAGACTGGTTTGTCAAGAGCATCTGATTAATATAACTGCCATATAATAATAATAATAATAATAATAATTAAAATTAGTAAAATAATATTAATAATAATAATAACAATAATAACTACAATAATAATAAATTATTTTAATATTATTATTATTTTTTTTATTTTATTTTTTAATAATTATTATTATTATTATAATTATTATTATGGGTTTTGCATGCAAAAAATGTGTAACAGTCAAAGTCTCCAGAAGACATGTGGCAGATTCTAAAAGACACTTGTCCAAGATTGTCCAAGACATTTGATACAATGTTTAATTTTTTAGTAATCATTTTAATCATAGTTATAAAAATGTACAACTACAGGCATCATATAACTATTATCACATTCCCTTATGTTTAGCCATTCATATTTTATGCCGACTCTATTAGCCTAATAATAATAATAATAATAATTATTATTATTATTATTATTTATATTATTATTATTATTATTAGGCATGGTGGCTCAGTGGGTAGCTCTGAGTTCGATGTCCTCCCTGTGTCTGTCTCCTCCCACAGCCAAAAATACATGCAAATCATGTGAAGCGGAAATACAAAATTGCTCATGATTGTGTTTCCCCAAGCCCACAAAGGTTTCATCAGGAAGGGCATCCGGCGTAAACATGTGCCAGATCGAGATAGGGACTTGATAATAATAATAAATATTATTATTATAATTAGCTGTTGGAGATGAAAGGCTAATACAGTCGGCATAGAATATGAATTGCTAAACATAAGGGAATGTGGTAATACTTTCTATGAAGCCTGTATTTTTTAATTATTAAAACTATGATTAAAATTACTTCTTATTTTTTAGTGAATTACTTCACAAAAAAAATGAAGCATTGTATTAAATGTCTGGGACACTGATCTTGGACAAGTGTTGTGCAATGTGTTGCTTTTGTTCCTGACATACAAACATTTTTGTATAACATTAAATTTTTTGTCAGAAAAGTAACATTGGGAAATGTGAAATAATTTTGTACTGACTCAAAAATGTAGGACTAAAAAAAACCATCAATAACAAAAGTTGGACATATAGGGTGCCTTAGACTTTTGCACAGTACTGTACATGTGTATTGTTTATGTACATGTGATAGGTTTGTGTTCTTGCGCTCGTTCTGACTGTTCTACAGTAATTTACAGAGCCTTGTATGGCAGATGCTCCACATAATCTAAGACTTATGGCAATACCCAGCCAAAAATATTATCATGACAGGTAAAAGGCCCTGACTTTTGTGCGCTGGTCTACCTTCTTTAATGTTCAGTCTCTTCTAAAAGGCATCAAAAGACATTTGGAAAACCAAGCCAACATTATCATTCTGCTATTTCATGCCAAAAAAGCAGCTAGCTGAAAAAGAAAGTAATAGCTAGCTGCCTACACTAGAAAATAAACAAATAATCAAGCAGTTTATTTATACTTACAGTTTATTTACAATATGTACAAATGAAAGCAGTAGTGCAGGCATTTCCCACCGGTGCTGATATGTTTACATTTCTGATATCAGTCATGTTCATTCCCCGTTCTGCGCTTGGCTGCTGGTTATGAAGTTCCCCTTCTTTGAGAGGTTGAAAAAATACCCTAAGGAGAAGCCATATGTCCAGCGGCAGGACAAATAAAGAATGCACTGTCCAATAAAACATTGAGATATGTTTTTTTTTTGTTCTGTGCAAAAACCTCATACTCCATTCACTCCTAGTGAAACATGTGCATCTAGGCATGGCTTAAAAAGATGTGTGAAAAAGCTGTTTTCCAATATGTGGCAATCTTTCATGCCACTGAAAGGCAGTGTACACACACACACACTTGTAATAAATAGCCAGAGTTACCCAGGCTTCACCGGGTGTCTGCCGAGGGCTTCAAAGCAGATTTCATGCAGGCCGCATTGTTTGTAAAAAGCGCTTGAGTTGAATGAGCAAACAGTGTGATATTACAGGGAAATATATCATCATTTGTTTCCCTAAAATATTAAATTCCACCAAGACTGAAAACCCCGAACCCTTAAAATCTGTTCCTAAGACCTTTATTATTTAGAGTTTAACAATAGTAGTTAAGAGTGAATTCACTTTATACATTCACTTATGTTAAAAGATGTTCATAAATCTTCCTGTAGACCTCCCGTACAGTTAAGTTCAGTCATGATAAATTGTCTAAATGAAACAGCTAGACTATCCTGGATATTAAAAATATTCCCTATTATGTCATATACAGGGGTTAGACAATGAAACGGAAACACCTGTCATTTTAGACCACAATAATTTATTAGTATGGTGTAGGGCCTCC
>JAOVVG010000032.1:2458712-2472433 GCA_028566375.1 Leptodoras nelsoni | reverse complement strand
CCGATCTTTACCTTAATTATATTATTTCTGCAATGCTGGTAAGAATGGCTATTTTTATTGCTTTAAACCATAACTAACTAAACTAAATATATAAATATATGATATAATATATAATAATAATAATATAATATATATTTAAATAAATAAGTGGAACATCAGCCACTGCCCTCTTGGTAGTTGTGTAGAACAGCATGTGGGCCATTTAAGTGTAGAAGTGCGCATATATACATGGGGTAACCAGAGCCATTTATGTTTGTTCCCTTTTAGACCTAAATTTAATGTTAGTACATCTCATTATCGTGATGCATTATCGATTAAGTTGCAAGTTAGCTGTAGCCAACTAACCTCTTTCAGTAGAAAAAAAGATATTCAGCAATATCATGTACAACGTCATGAAACTGTGTGAGAAAACTATGACAAAAATAATATATAATAATTAAAATTAAAACAGAGTTCTACTGATAAAGTCTTGACTGAAAACAGATACTCAAATGTGACATTACCATGACGACTATTTAGTTTAACTGACTATGACTAAAACTAAATTGGTGTCAGATGAACACAGCTGTAAACACAGATGCGTATTAAATGGGTGAGGTGATTGCTGCTATAACTGCTCAGTGATGAAACGCTCCCACAAATAGCAATAGCGTTTAAACATCACTGTCATTAAAAATACGAAACAATTGCACTTGACTGTGCAAGCAAATCACCCACAGAAGCAGTTTGGGTCTGTTCATGATTCCGTCTCAGAGACACAGGTTTTTACAGTAAAAAACCTTTTTCTTTTTTTTGGTTAGGTTTTCTTTTATTGCGAAACTAATTTGTTTATTATTCCTACAACTCACTCACTTTTCAGGTTTCTCCTAAATCAAGTTAGGAGTTGCTTTTAGCCTTAAGTCTCTGGGGGCATACAGTTACTGAACACTAAACACTTTTCATTTCTCACTTTTCATTTCTCACTCGCCATCATTTCAACCAAGCTTTTCCTGTCACAAATCATCAGCCTCGGCACTCTGAGACGCAGTAGGAGAGCACACTGTTTGCTTGATTAGTGGGTCAGTAGTCAGTTGTCAGCATGAAAGCTCTATTTATATATATATATAAAAAAATAAATAATAGATAGAGTTGAGTGCAAATAACTCCAATATTCAGATATACCAGAAATTTACATTATTATAGTAACAGTGTTGTTAAAAGTTGAACAAACACTTTGTTATGATGAAGTCTAAGTGGCATCCTGTAACGAAGCTGATGCTGACATGGATGGAGGGTGATTTCTGTCATTAAATCGTATGATTCTTTGTTCTTTTTCAGGAGGTTGAGCTAAAGGGTCAGGCTGCTAACAGGCTGAGTGATGGGAGTTAAAATGGCCGACCGCCAGGACCTTACAAATGAATGGCATTGTGTGTTGTTATTATTGTTTATTGGCAGAGAGCTGCACTATTTAAATAAGGATTATTGTAGTATATAGTAGAAATGTGCAGATTTTTTTATTTATCAAAGTCTAATAAATAGAATTAAGTTTGTCATTGAAAGCATTTAATTAAATAAATGATTACATTAAATGAGTTCCAATAAGCTTCAAGTGAATTAACAAGTTACAGATTTCAGTTCTTGTTGCATTTTAAGAAATTGCCCCAACATTTCTGGAAATAGGGTGTGTGTAATCAACCAATTATACAAATTACCAGTTGAAAAGAATATTTTGAAAACACAAAGGGAAATACGTAATGCACACTTAACACTTTTGTTTACTAAAAAAAATTCCTTATGTATTTCTTCATAATTTGGATGACTTAAGTATTAATCTACAATGCAAATTTTAAAATAATGAGGGATTGAAGGTCACGGAAATTCAATGTTGGTTTTTCGGCCTTGCCGCTTACTTGCAGAGATTTCTCCAGATTCTCTGATTCTTTTGATAATATTATGGACTGTATATGGTGAAATCCCTACATTCCTTGCAATTGCATGTTGGGAAACGGTATTCTTAAACTGTTGGACTATTTGCTCATGCAGTTGTTCACAAAGTGGTGAACTTCGCCCCGTCCTTGCTTGTGAATGAATGAGCCTTTCGAGGATGCTCCCTTTATATCCAATCATGACACTTTCCTGTTTCCAGTTAACCTGTTCATCTGTGGAATGTTCCAAACAGGTGTTTTTTGAGCATTCCTAAACTTTCCCAGTTTTTTGTTGCCTCTGTCCCAACTTTTTTGGAACGTGTTGCAGGCATCAAATTCAAAATGAGTGAATATTTGCAAAATAAATTTATCCCTTTGAACATTGAATTGAATATGGGTTGAAAAGGATTTGCAAATCATCATAATCTGTTTTTATTTGTATGTATGCATGTACATTTTTATAGTAATCACAAAACCATGTTATATACAACCAGGGACATATGAGCAAAAAGAACTTATGTAAAGAATCATTAGGAAACATATACACATTTGACTGGGAGAGGGCCTGACATTTTAGGACATTTTATCAAACTACTGCATCCACCAGGAACTTTGTTTAATTGTTTAAATATAGCAACAATTGAAAAATAGCAGCAGATCAAATCTTCCTGATCTTCATGCAATTTATTAAGTAGAATAAATCTCCAATATACTGAACTGAAGCAGCTTTACCTGCATAGCGTGATTTGCATTATAAAGCCACAACGGTGTGTGTGTGTTTGTGTCCAAGGCTACAAGGCTAATCTGTCGATTATGTCTCACTTCCAGAAAACTCTTTTTCAAACTCACTCTTTCTGTCTCCGTTCCAGAAATCATTTTCCCTGAATGTGACTTCTCTAGCAAAGTGCTCAGAGGAAGCCCTTGGTACGTGAAACATTTCAGGAATACATACCTCAGGTTTGCAGGCCTGCAGGAAGAATTGCTTCCTGTCCACATTGCCAGGATTCTCACATTAAAGAACAAGATAAAAATTAAAAATGAGCAAACAATACGAAGCTTGAGCAATAAGAAGAGCAAAGGGAATAGACAAAGATGTTTTATTTACTCGTTTCAAGAGCACTGATGGACATAAAGCAGCCACTGCGCGAACGGTAGTGATGGGTCGTTCGTGAAAGCTTCGTTCATTTTGAAGTAATCTTCTGTATGACTCGGGAGTAATGAGTCGTCGCACTGAGCGATCCATTCATCTTTTCCACTGCACCGTGCATGCACGCTTCTCCTCCAATTCGTCTAAACTGTGACGGCTATGGGCTCAGATCCGTTCACGAATGGGTCCTTCGGGTCCGAGTCTCTTTTTGCTACATGCCCGCTGCATATTCTCCATGTTGGAATTACAGAGTCATTCATGAATCATAAGTATAGGTCTTCAGGTCCGAGTCTGTCGTTCATTATTCACGTGACAAGCTGCATGGGCTCAGAATATGAATATAGTGATTATTTCACAAATCATAGCAAGGTACAGATAAGCGAGTCCGAGTGTTTTGTTCATTATTTATGTGGTTACAGCATTAACATGAGCAATGTTGTCTAACATGAGCTGATCATCCAGAACATTTCCATAGCTGTGTGTAATGTAGCTATTGAATAGATGTTTAATTTGCCTGTCCATTGAAACAAGTTCATACTCTATGGGTCTTCAATGACTAGGGAGGCTAAAGCAGGGGTTTTCAACCTTTTTGGACATGTACCAACTTCTATGTCTTCTTTGAAAGGCAAAAGGCAAATGTATATCTGTTGCTAGGTTCACCAGTTCAGGATACTCTGCCTTGACTGACAGCCAAAACTGGCTGCAAGGTTGAAACAAAGACAGGCCTTTGGGATTAGCTAGCTCTCTCGCTCGTTCTGTTGTGGTAACCCTGCGCTTGATGTGGATGGCTCATCGGCATCGATGGGGCCGGGATGTATGGCCTCTCTTGCTGATTTCTCAGCTGAAGTTATTGTTTTTGCCTCCACCAGCTTGTCTTCTTCCCATAGTGGATCTTCGTGCCATCTCTTCCTCAGGTAAGGGAGATAAACACACCCAGCCGTCCACATGATGCAAAAGAAAACAGGATTCATCAGACACCTTCTTCTATTGCTCCACAGTCCAGTTCTGATGCTCATGTTCCCTTTGAAGGAGCTTTCTGTGTTATACAGGGGTCAGCATAGACACACTGACCGGTCTGCAGGTACAAAGTCCCATACACAGCAAGCTGTGATAGAAAGGTGTCAGAACACACAGTGCATCATAGCCAGCATTAACGTTTTCAGCAATCTGTGATACAGTTGCTTTTCTGTGGGATCAGACAAGACGGGCTAACCTTCACTCACCACTCTTTCCCTGGACATTGTTTTTGCCACTCACTTTAACTTGTTTATCTCCACTGTTTATCTCCCCATTTTTAAATTTTGCTGTCGATTTTTCAGACCGTGAGCTGGATAACATTAGAAGAGTAGCATGTGTAGTCAGCAAGACTAATCAGATACGCTCCCTCTAGTGTGTGAAAAATTAATTGCTAAGGACTAGCTAACAGGACAGGTTCACTGCAGTATTATATTTTTCTCTTGACTGTATGAAGGAAAAAAGCTTATAATCTCAACCCTCTGGACAGATACTCTCACCCCATTGAAGGTTGAAAACCTTGGGGTTAACGGGAAAGCTATGATAGAATGAAAAGAATGATATTTTTCTTGATAGCTGCAGTGCTCTTATACAGGTAATTGTAGTAATCAGTCTTTTCAGCTGAACAACTCAATAGTTTACGGTCCAAAAGGCTGAGTACAAGCTAACCAAAGTGTGTTTTACTCTTACTAATCCAAGTTACTCTAAATATTACGATACAAAGTGAAGCAAACCATGTTGCTCTTGGTTTTTCAAGCTTCATACCAGGTGCAACAACTGAAATAAACAAATGATTTGAAAAAAAGGCTTCATTTTACTGATGAGATCAAACATCCGAGTCAGTGTGTCTTTGCGTGTGTTTTTGTCTGTATGAGAGACAAAGATACCGAAAGAAAGAGAGAACTGGTGAGAAATAATGTTTAAGGATGCAGTGCACTACTTCAGTGCATCATGAGTACAGGCTTATATTCACACCATGCTTTTTTTTTTTTTTTTTTTTTAACTCTGCTCCAGGGGCATTACCCAGATTGAAATATCACATGCAGAGCCAAATCTTATTACTGAGCCCAGACTGCACTCACAACTTCTGGTCATTAATTGACAGCAAAGCTGCTTCTTAAACCAACTTATGACTTTCTTCAGCCCTTAGAATACATTATTCACTAATAAATATATGCAGCCTCAAATCCCTGCTTCTCCTGTTTCATTGAAGTATTGCTACGCTACCCCTGCACATTCATTCATGGAATTATCCAATCAGACAATCAAGTGGCAGCAGAGCAATACATAAAATCATGCAGATACAGGTGCAGAGCTGCAGTTAATGTTCAGAAACATCAGAATTGTCGGTGTTGCTCATTGCCTAGTCTCCTTCCATTCTTCAAAATTCCACTTTTGAAGAGTCGGTGTCAACTGCCTCACAATTCCTGCTGTTAGATAACAGGGGAGCAACCTGATATTGTCTTTTAGCCCATCATCCTCAATGTTGAATGTTATGCATTCTGAGATGCCTTTTTGCTCATCTGGGTTGTAAAAAGAGTTTGAGTTGGCTCCCAAGTGGCGCAACGACAACACGTTCGCCCTATCATCCGGAGATCGCTAGTTTGAATCCGGGTGATGCTATAGCTGCCCGAAGCCGGGAGCTCAGAGAGCAAGATTGGCCGTGCTCTCAGGGTGGGAGGGACAGCATACATTCTCCCCCCATGTCAATCAGCGTGACACTGTTCAATCACGGGCATCTGTGAGCTCATGCATACAAGAGGTGGGCAGGAGCGCTTTCCTCCGAGTGCGCTACACCGCTCCTGAAAGTTGCATGAGCAGCAGCTCAAAAAGAGGCTTGTGTCACGTTTTTCGGAGGAAGCTTCGCCCTCCCTGACTGGCAGCTTGTCGTGTGACATGGGGGGAAGCACTGATGGGCGGGAATTGGAGACAACTAAATTAGGGAGAAAAATTGGAGGGGAAAAAAAAGTGTTTGAGTTACAGTCACCTTTTTGTCACCTGTCTGGCCATTTCCATTCTCAAAACTGGCCAAATGCATGAATAAGCAGGTGTACACTGTTCCTATTAAACTGGACAGTAAGAGTAAATGGAATAATAGCAATCTGGTATTAAACCACATTATTGGTCAATTACACTGAGCAGCCTTAACATTAACACACAGGGTTTTCCATGTCTGCCATCAGATTGCCTCTTCGTGGATCCTCCATCATGACAATGTACCGAGTCACACATTTCTGTCTGAGACTGCATTCCAGTCTTTTAAACACTTCCCCATGCATCAGCCCAATGGAGTGCCCCGTGTGCCATCAAAATAGCTCTGACCCATCAAGGCATGGATTTGTATGCCCAGTATGTTCCACAGTTGTCTGATTGGATTGGGATTTGGGGAATTTATAAGCCAAGTCAACACCTTGAACCCTTGCCATGTTCCTCAATCCATTCCTGAACAGTTTTTGCAGTGGAGCAGGGCACATTATCCTACCACTACCATTAGGGAATACTGTTGCCATGAAGGGGTGTACCTGGTCTGCAACAATGTTTAGGTAGGTTGTACATGACAGAAATATCCACATGAATGTCAGGATCCAAGGTTTCCTAGCAGAACTTTGCCCAAGAGCATCAGACTGCCTTCACCAGCTTGTCTTCTTCCCCTTCCTCAGGTAAGGGACATAAACACACCCAGCCTTCCACAAGACACCTTCTTCCATTGCTCCATGGTCCAGTTCTGATGCTCATGTGCCCTTTGAAGGAGCTTTCTGTGGTGTACAGGGGTCAGCATAGACACACTGACCGGTCTGCAGGTACAAAGCCCTGTGTTCTGACGCCTTTCTATCATTGCCAGCATTAACATTTTCAGCAAGCTGTGATACAGTAGCTCTTCTGTGGGATCACACAACATGGGTTAGCCTTCTTTAACCACATGAATCAGTGAGCCCTGAGTGCCCATGACCCTATCACTGGTTCACTGGGTGTCTTTCCCTGGACCACTTTTTTAGGTTCTAAACCCTGCATACACAGGAACACCCCACAAGACCTGCCATTTTGGAGATACTAGTAATGAGACCATCAGTATGATTCACTTCACCTGTCAGTGGTGGTAATGTTATGGCAGATCGGTGGATATGTTTCATGTTTCATTGTGCAGAAAAGAGCTACAGCATTAATGCAGATAAAGAGTAACATTTAGATAAAAATAAATATTGACTCGGGTGACCTTAGACCATGTTCAAGCCTCATTACTTCTTTATTTACAAGCAAAGGAGGAACATATAAATGGTGGTGGTAGTATCCTTCGGCTGCTCCCATTCCTTGGGGTCGCCACAGCGGATCAAATCCGCACCTTGGTGGAAGGAACATATAAATAACATGCAAATTTCATTTTCAAGCAAGTGTGTGATCTCAGAAAAATGTTATCAGCCGTGATCTAGGACTTGCACAACATGAAATAATCGATTCAAATCAATCCCAAAGCAAATCCAAAAAATATTAAGAAATGCATCTGGGTGATTCGACTACAAGGCAGATATATCGGTTGGTAGAATGAAAAAAAAAAATGAAATCTTTGATTAGATTTGGTATAATGCTGCAGGAAATTCATTCCTTTTGCTTGTCAGATGTGACAAGCCCAAGGGAAAAGCACAAATAATGGCTGATCTATGATCTCTGAGTTATGACAAAGCTAAGACACACACAAGACAGATCATCCACAGGCAGGAAAGCAAAGCACTGGAGTCTGGTTATAAATCGGATTCATTCTTTTATTCACTCTGTGAATTATGCACTCAGGTCAGCTGAGAATTGCTAATGAGAAGGATGAATTAGCAACTCTGAAATGACGCCCTTTAGTTTTATTTGCTAAATAGATATTCACTGTGAATATGCAAGCAGGTTTAAGAAGGAAAACCAATAACAGCAATCAAAGGCTGTTTTGAGGAAAGCCTCTTTTATGGAAACACTATGGAAATAACTATTATTTGTAGTGCTGGACCTGCATACACCAAATTAATGTCGCTGAGTCACTGCTTGGTCGATTTTATAACTTCATAAAAATTACATGCCTATTTCTTTAAACTAACTCCTGTAACTGGAAATTGTTCCTTGTTCACTGAACTGTGTTGATTTACCTGATCCTAAATCATCTCTGCCTATTTCTCTGCCGTGTGAGGAAGAACGGTAAGCATTTCTCGTTAACTCTCGGATCTTGTTGGTAATGCATCTAATAAGTAACAATAAAAACAGGCCACCGACATGTGAGAGAGCGGAAGAGAAATAAAAAGTGGGATGATGACAGGCCTATGAATAATTGTCAACATTAATCTAAAAGAGCTCTCCGAGTGGGAGGCCATACGAAACACGATTAATAATACAACAGTAATGCTCCAGCAATTCTTGATGTTGCCATCAATGATATGTTCATTATAATATAATCATGAGTAATGTATGTCTGTAACCGGTTTTAAATCTGAATCATAACAGTAAGGGAGCTCATATCCTGCAACATAAAGCTGGAGCAGAGTCGGCTCAATGAACATATTCCACCATGAAGAAGTGCTGAAGTTGCAGCAACTGAAAAAGTCATACATTCATTTTCTTAAATTAATTTGTTCAACTATCCCAATTCATGCAGCAAACAGAGGGTTGGACATACATTACAGTTCTGTCAGCTGACTCTACACAGGCTTGCCATGATTGTCCTGTAAGCTGATTGTGCATTTTTCGGAGTATGTACAAAGACCGTACTACAAAGACACAGTCAAATTTTCTTTTCCTGTTATGACCTCACTGCTCTTTCACATGTAAATATTTTGAAAGAATGACATATCTTTAAAGCAGTCAAGTCATCCAGTTCTTTACTAATTACTAGGAATCAGTTTAAAGCACAGAAGTACTAGAAAGGCTACAAGGCCAGCAAATGAGAACTCTGGTAAATGATCACTAGAAGTTATTTAAAGAATCAAGAACTTGATGAAGGTGGATTTAAGAGAGAGAATCCCACAGCCATGAGGGTAAGGCACTTTCCAATGTCACTACTTGAGAAAATCTGTTAGTCAGAGAAGACCTTTTATAGTGAGGCAAGCAGATGTAGAAAAATCCATAAGGATATGCTGCCAGGTTAAATCCTAGCACTCAGTGACACATGCCAGGTGAAACAAATCTGCATAAATGGCTACAATTACAGAGATAAACTTTGAGCTGTTGTTACATTCTGTTAATATACTCTAGGTCTATGTAACACGGCACACTCCTTAGTAGCCTAATGAGAAGCTATTGGATTGAACCATGTCTGATAGACGGTCCAATCCAATAAAAGTGCTAAGCGCAGAGGGTTCCATCCTCTCTGCCAAGCCGTGCAGTGTGACAGAGAAATCAAATAAAGGGATCTACGGCTCTGCGAGAGGACTTGAAGGCACCCAAACAATCGATTGCTGTCGCCCAGCTCCCCCATCTAGAAGCACTCTACACTCCCAGGATGCATGGATGTCTGGTTTAATGGGCAACATCAGCCATGACGTACGTGGCGCACATGGACGTGCATTTTCTCCAGCACAGACCCACCAGCACAATCTCTTCATCATTCTGTCACTCCTTAAATACAGAGATGGTATTAATTGATACAGAGGAGATGCTCAGTGGACATGTGTTTCAAACAGATAGCTTCAAAGGGACAAAACTGGATTGTATGTGTATGGTTTTGTGCACTGATGGGTGTTATTTGCTAATTTAATTTTAGAACTACAGCCAAGTTGGCATTTCTTTAGTGGTAATTTATAGCAGTGTCAGATAATAAGTGCTGCGTATCGGCAACGCCTGAGGCAGTCATGAGAAAACAACTGCAAGCAAATAGAAAAGCAATGTTGGAAATAATGACTTCATTAAAATTACTAGAGACAAACATTTTAGGACTGATCAATGAGGCCTAAAGTAACAGTGTGTAAGGCAGCATCCGTTTATCTAAACATTATTAGGAAGATAAGCATAAAGACAATTTCAACTTTTTTTTTTTAAAGTCCCAGTCCAAACTTGCAGACTTCCTCACTCAGGTAACTGAATACCTTTCCTATTCATTTCACTGCAGTTATTAAATAATTCATAGAACTTCACAGGCATTAAGATTGAGAGAGGCCGAGTCTGAAGGGTTAATGAAAAGATATTTCATGAAAGCGCCAAAGTATGGCAGCATTAGTCTGACTATCGATTGTTTAAGAATGCTGTTTTTCTCACCTTTCATTTCAGGGCTGTGCAAAAGTAAAAGAGTGAAATGATGAATAGAATAAGTCATGGATGAGACATCTCTTCTCAGTCCTTCATGTCTCTTCTTATTAGCTTTGTGAAGCTGAAACACGAAGACAAAGGACTGCTTGGGACTAAACAGGAAGCTGAGTGACAGTGCCGAGCCTGAATGGGCTTTCCAGGATTGTAAGGAGACTCCTCTATAGCCTTCTGTGCAAAATCCCAAGCGGTTAATTAACTCTTGCAGTGTTTATTTTCTGTCCAGCGGCATGCAAATGAACACTGGGGACTTTGCTTTGTTGATTCCCCAGGAAACCCGCATGTCACAGCCCAAAGGCAAGATGACAGCAGCTTCAGAACTGTTTGTTAAAGGGGTCTGTCATGTGGGAGACTATTCAGCCTCAAGGAGACCTACAGTCATGGCAGAATTGTGAGGAAGCACTGACCAATGGCTCAGTACAAAAGCTTGCTTAATTAGCAGCTTAATGACTTCTTGGCTACCTCATGCATTGATTATTGTATTCCAATCGCAATGTCTATTCAACTAATCTTAGAAGATAACATCCTTTGTTTCCAGTAGACATTTGAATTGATGCTTAATTGAATGACTATAGGACTTGATGGTATTGTCTTACCAACATTACTATGCAGTAATGAGATGCCTTTTAAAGTATTGCCAGGAAACCTCTGTATAGACAAGACCAGGGGAAATGGCAGATCCTGCTGCTCACTGCTGTTCTCACCACTGTAGAACCGGGAGGTTAATGGTCAGTTGTTGCTTCCGCAGCTTCAAATGAGACCAAATGCGTTGTTTCCGCACGAGACATAATCCAGACACGCACCAGTACCTGCAGCTAATTAAGCCCCTCTGTAGATTGGTGCTTAAATAGAGGGGAACTATGCAAATGAAACGCAAAAAAATTACAAATTAATCCTTGGGGACACTAAGCAGCAGCAGTTTTTTTAACCAAGTGATCAATGTGTAAACTTGGTCACCATCTAGTGCTTACAAATTCTTACAAACAAGTAGAGAAGGAGAGAGATTGGTTGGTAGAAGTTTTCTTGCTTTTGATCTTAGAATTACTTATTCAAATGAATGTGGGTGAATGCATAGCTGGCATAAAAAATGAATTACGCAGATAAAGCAAGACCTGTAAAGAGAGAGCTTCATCAACCTTGAGAGAGTGGGAGACAGAGTGAGGGAGACAGAGCAAGCGAGTGAGCGAGAGAGAAAGAGAGAGAGAGAGGAGATGAAAAACAACATGAAAAATATTAAAGAGAGAACATATTGTACCCTGTTCATGAAAAGACAATAATTTATACTCATTTCGGGAAATCCGGCTTAGTTATTAGCATGATGTCACCAGTACCAGTCAAAACAAATGTTAGCAATAGATATTTGGTCTAAAAGGGCAGAATAAAAATGAAATCTAACCTGACAATATTCTTGAAGGCTTATCATATCTTCATTATACCTTCTGACCTGGTTTCAACTCTGACCTTTTCTGTCAGGAGTACATTTTTAAAAATGCCAAGTGCATCTAATGTCACTGGCACAACAGCAGCCATGCCATGCATATCAAATATATAGTAAGGAAAAGAATAGCAGCCCATCAATCCTTTTCTTTCAGCGACATTCATTTTGCTGGGCAAACATTTATGACATGCAATATCCACCCTTCGGATTTTACAGCTACGCCCCAGCAGAGGAAGGGAGTGAAAGTGTCCTCAAACCCAAGTATTAAACCAGAGTAAGCATTCAAGAGTCAATATCAAAATATATGGTTGAGTACAAATATTTGACCTCCCTGAACCCTATTATTTACCTCTATTTTTACATTTTGTTTGCATTACAGAATTCCATGTTCATTGAATTAATTCCATTTATTTTTTCCAATTGAAACTCTAAATACATTACAAATACATGCAAGTAAGCCCAAGTTTTGTTGATGTCGACGTTTATATTGATGTGATTTATATTGATTATATTGATGTGATACCATTAAGGTGTCTAATGACTTGATCTAATGAAATGCAGTGAAGACATAGTTTAAGCTTAATGATAAGTTTTAACGGTAAGTGTAGCAAGTTGAGATTGGATATGGAAAATCTCAGTGGAAAAGAGCTATCGCTGTTACAATACTGACCTTTTCACAAAGCTGGAGAATCAAAGTGTGGAGGGGTACCATTAAAGTAAGTAAAGCAGTAAAAACCATAATTCAAACTATAATGGAAGAAACAGACAGCAAGACATTATCAAAAAAGTGGAACAAAAATAGATTAAAAAAACACTTCTTGAAAAGCCAAACAGCAGGAGGGCTGAAGAGCTCCCTAGAGAACACCATAATGAAAGTCCACATACATTACACTCCAAAATACAATTTTGATTCTTTCACTACCCGTATCTTAATACACACGGTTTGGGCCATGTATATTGGCTGTGATGGAGAAAGAAGATTTGCGAAACTAATCACTTGTAGTTCACTACATCTACTTTTTCACTTATTTTTCAAAAACTGAACCAACTTTATGCCAATAAAAAGTTAAGAAAATATTGTTTACTGCATACGGAAGTGCTTTCACGGCGGTGCTGTCATATACTCATCCTTAGTTTTATATTAGACCATAGCAGAAAGAGCCACTGTGTTTGAGCTTCAGAAATGCTCATGAAAATACACTACCACACAACTTGGTTAACCTTTGTTTGTTTCTGAAAAGCTATTTGGTTCAGGAAACAGCAACGTCACCACCATGTTACTGAGAAATCTAATTAAACTTTTCTAATGACACTACTTTTACTGACACTACTGCCCAGCACTGAATACTAAACTGTTTTTGGCAGCTATTGAGAAACTAGTCAGACATCACATGAACATGAACATGTCACCTCTCCCCGCTCTGCTAAGAGCGATGTGTGTTGAGGTCCAGAGGAAAAAAAAAAAACCCTAATAGTGGAAAAATGCTAATACTGAAGGTTAAAGCTTAAGGGATCTGTTCTGAGAGCTTGAAGAGATACTCAAAAATCACTTTAAATTCTTGGTTCATCTCCGTTGCCAAGCTGGCTCTAGCATAGCAACTAATTCAACTGCACATTTCTAACAGAAAACAAACAGATAAAAGAAAAAGCTGTGTTTCTTTTGTTTAACATAATGAATGCTAAAAACTTTATTGGAAGGTCAAGACGCCCAGAGTACAGGAAGTAATTCTTTGTTCCTATAAACAAAAAGGGGGTTTAGCTTTATATAATTTTAGCCCATGTCACCAAATACGATCTACTACTAGTCGATATATGTGTTATACGTGTTAATTGGAAGTTAATAATTTCCAATTATTAATTGGTGCTTGGGCGGCATGGTGGCGCAGTGGATAGCACTGTTGCCTCACAGCAAGAAGGACCCGGGTTCGATCCCCGGGTGGGGCGACCT
>JAOVVG010000032.1:2346619-2356784 GCA_028566375.1 Leptodoras nelsoni | reverse complement strand
TTTGTTAAGTACATAACTCCACGTGTTCATTCATAGTTTTGACACCTTCAGTGAGAATCTACAATGTAAATAGTCATGAAAATAAAGAAAACACTTTGATGAGAAGGTGTGTCCAAACTTTTGGCCTGTACTGTACATTTTGTCAGTGTTGCTGAGCCATCAACATCAACAAAGGTATCAAAAAAAGTATTGATTCTAGTTTTTAATAAAACGTTTTGTGAAATAAGAACTCTGTTTTTATCTGTAAAAAGGTCCTTTATCTGAGTACTTTGTAGTTTCCTGAAGAGGTTCTGCTTATTCTTAGAGATACCTCTCAAAGAGTATACACCCATGTTATATGGCTCTACAATGGACTTTTAGGGTTCTCCTATAGAATCCTACCTAGAATCCTAGATGGGAGGGAAAAATTATACGATTTCAATGCTTCATTGCCATAGCAAGAGCTCTCTTGACTCAGTGTTGAACCCTCACCAAACATTCACTCTTTAAATAATTTGAACTTTGAAGTTCTTATAATGGATCTAGCTTTATAAAAAAAAAAGTTTGACTTAAAATTTTGTATTGTATGCCCTTAGAAAATGGTTCCTCTAAAGTCCTTTAGATAGAAGCTACCAAAATTTGGTCTATTTAGAAGCCTTTGTGAAAGGGTAATGCTCTTTGGTAGGGTTAATCAAAGCTTCAGGCTTCCCCAGAAGGACCCCTTTAGTGCTGTAGAGTTTTGGGTTTTACACAAACCTCATAAATCGTCTTTAATAGCCCAGAAATGCAATTTCATGTGTAAAATTAGACTTGCATTTAATCAAATGCAATTTATCAAAGCTTTCTAAGACTGTCTGAGATCTCCTATTGTGTTTACATTGATGTGGATTATAGGTCAGGTAAATCAAAGGGGTGTGAGAGATGAGAACACCGCATTCTTGTGATCCCATTCAGTGCAAAGAGAGGCAGCAATGGCTCATTAACCACTGTGATTGGATAAGGCACAAGTGAAAACAGTGCCGCAACACATCAGCATATGCCAGGGCAAACACAATGAGGGCATCAATAGCAGGGCATAACTACAAAATTACAACACATATAGGATCAAAGATATAATCAATGCATGGTTTACAGTGTTCCACACAATGCTATGTGCCATTACATAATCTTCCTTGCTTTAAAGATCTCGTAGTTCTCTCATAGTTGAGGTCTTAAATCTGTGACCTCAAAAAATGCATGAAAAAATAATGCGATAAAGAATATGCAGACTGCAATATTACACACAAGCACACGCTGTTTCAGACAGGCAGCTGGCAAATCAGAGCAATTAAGTGTCAGTGTCTAAAGTTTGATCAGTCAAAGATCGGTTACTTTATTCTGAAAGTCAAAACGTACACTATTCTCTCACTCTTCCAATGACATTGAGCACTGCCGATCAAGGACCACCTTCACAGTGATTTGGAAAGGGTGAATTATTTATCAGCAAACAAAATGAATGAAAGGAGCTTCAGCTCCAAATGTTGGAGCTTAAGTACCAATGGAGGTGTGTGGGCTGAGAGACAAATAAGCATCACTTAGGAGGACCTGTTTTGGCAATTGCAGCTGTCCTCAGAAATATTCATAGCCTCCCAACATATCCAGATGCATTTTTAGTTCAGTGGAGGAGCAATGGGACCTCTATTGCGAATAAGTGGCTGGTAGAAATAGATAATCAAAAATGTTTCATATTAAGTGGGTCAGATTATTTCTCATGCTGAGTAAAAGGCAGTAGAGAAACAAATTCAGGAAAAGGAAGGCGACAGGACACTGACATGTTTTACAGCACACACGACGTTGCATTAATCATACGCACAATGCATTAGCATGGCAATTTGTGGCCATTGTGTATAGTTTGCTGTCTTAACATAAGAGTTGTTGGACCATTTATACAGCCCTTTGCTAACACTGTAAATAGGAATGTGTTCGTCATGACCCACACGTCAGAGACTAAAATTAAATGTAAGGAGACAAGGGAGCTGTCCACTTTCTAGTCCTGAAACTCAACTGCATTATATAATGAACACGATTGCTGCTCTTCTCTGTACATTCATTAAGGGTAATATTAATACACAAACTAAGGGTACAGTTCATCTCTACAAAAACCAAACCCCCCTGTATTTAAAATGACTGTTATTGTGTTGGATTTGATTAGATTACATTAAGTAAAGGTACTTGATTTAAAGTTGGCTTGGCTTTAGCTGGATGGATTGTAACCAATACAACAGATTTAACACTCAAAAGAAATTATAATTTCTATATTCTATATAATTTCTATATATGTAAGCTTAAACTTGATTAACACGTATTCAATACTGCCATAGAAGTGTGAAGTACTTTTTTACAAACAGCAGAGGTCTCCCTTCTAATAGGAGCTGCTTAGCAATTGGCTTTAATGCAGCACTGAATTGGTTTCCTTTATATGAACAGATCTTTAGGGAAAAAAAGTGGTTGCACTCTTGCTCTTGTTCAGAATAAAAGGGGTATCGAATAACTAAATGGCTTCATTTAGATGTACTGTACATTTGTCTTTGAACAATGGTTTTCTTGTTATCCTGGCTTGGTGATGGTTCTAAACATTTGAGACGTGATCTGAGACATGAGATGAAAAGACAGCGTGTATGCTTTCATGCAGACAGTTTGGGACAGTATGTTGAAGGCGTTTCTGCATGAAAATGAGCTGCAGGTTCTTCTCTGTTCTACATTTGGGGATCAGATGCTCAAGGAATCAATCATACTCCATCCTCAGAGACATGGAGTGAGAAACCTGGACTGCACAATGAAAAGCCATTTATACACACTCACTGTTGTGCCCCCTGGAGTCATGTTTTCTTTCGGCCAACACCCTATACATCATTTTTAAAGCCTTGGAACATTTCGATCTGGTCTCCTAAATAAGCTACACTACAGCCACCATGGCTTCTCTAAGTGCTCAAACAATAATGTCCAGGGATGAAGTTTGTACTATGTTTCCAAGGGCATTGTGTCATGTAGTTTAATCCTGGGGTACAACGGCCTTCTGTGACAGCGCCATCCCCCGCTGGGCAGAAGGAGCAACAGACGCCGTGCATTGCCCTTTGTGCCCTTATTAATATTATTTTATTATTTTTTTGTATGAGTAATGGAGCACCTTGCACATGGGTGACATGGTACTTGATCATATTGCCAGAAGACATGCTTTGGCAGATAAGGAACCCTTCCTTTTAGGGGTGCTGGGGTCAGAGTCTGTGGATACGGAATAGCTTACCACTCAGAAGAAACTCAACCAGCCTAAGTAGGTTACTTTATTGTGACTTTGTGGCCAACACTAGGAGGGGGTTTAAAAATCTGTATATTTATTAGCTCAGATTTCCTTTTTTTGAGTGTGAATGATGCAGTATTTGGCATTAATTACACAACTCAAGCAATCTTTCATTTATCACCTGGGATCTTACCTGAACAATGGTGTATTGTACACTCGGTCTCTTGACCCACTCGTAAATGGACTAGGTGTAGTATATATCATAAAACAATCATCCTCTCTAAGCCATAAATGGTTATAGGAAGTGAGCCTGGGCACAACTGTGGTGCACATGAAATTCATGATTGGCAGAGTCAGGATTTGTGTGCCTAGCATGTATCACTGCCACTTTCAACACAACTCACTTTCATTCAGGTGATAAAAGAACCCTGACTAATTGGTTTTCTGGCTCACTGACCTTGAAAACACAAAGAGAAGAGACCTGAAATGAAGTGCACTTTCTGGGGGCATATGGCTTGAAAGACGGATGCCACAGCTATGATAAGAGTCTACTGCATGGACAAAATCCCCACTGAGGTTTGGTAAGGGAGAGATCAAGAGACAGAAGCAAATAGACATTCTTAGCTCTGAGACTACAGATGCTCTCAGCCATGCAGTTATGCAAAATAGAGAGTGAATGACAGAGAGAGAGAGAGAGAGAGAGAGAGAGAGAGAGGATGAAATGAAAGAGAAACAGAAACTGATTTAGTTTGCTCAGCTAATGAAGGAAAACAAGGTTAAGGGAGCTACTTGCAGGAAATGAATAGCAGCAGGATCTTAATTGAAGTAGGTAGGGAACAAGCTGGCATGACACTGTTTCTGTAGTGCTTTGCTGTCAGAATGACATGGGCTTTAATGCAGCGTCCAGTGGTTGTCATTATCGTTCAAACGCATGAGGGTTTTTTGCTGCAGTGTAACTCAGGTGTTAACATTACCATTTTGTTGCAACACAGAGAGAATTTCTTTAACCTTGTAACAATAAATTAATCATTAAAAATAAATCCACATCCCTGGAAACTACACCCACTTGTACCCAGTGTTACTAGATCCACCATGGCCCTGATTAGGATAAAGTGAATGAATGAATGGTTACGAATGTTGAGATCTTAAAATTGTAAAAACAGAAAATTGATTTTGAATTGAAATTGGTTTAGTGTGTTCATTCTTTGAACAGTATTCTGTAATGTGTCTGTAATGTCTGTATCAACAGATTGTACTCATCGTGCATAATGCATGTACATTTGTTAGTGTGTGTGCGTGTTTGAAGATGTGCATATATATATATGCACCATGTATATGCAGAAACCCCTCATGGCAGAAAAGCATAGTCATGGGTATACTGATTATGAGGCACTTCCTCCCCACTAATTGTCCAACATGTCTGTATAACTGACAGGAATTGTTGGCTGTGGTGCTCACAAGGTGCAGACAAATGAGGATATGTAAAGTAAAAGCATATAAATGGAATAAAAGTCGCTGACCTTGCCTTACTTGAATATTTGGCCCATGCATCGTCGCACAGTGGAAGTGTTTTTAAAGAAGCACAAGAATCTCCGCGCTGAGAGTGGCTATAATCAGTCAGTGTCGTTTGCTGGTGCCATTTTAGTTGATCCCTGCCAGAAACTCAGATACCATTTGGAAAAGCAACTGCATCCTCATGCACACTCAATTCAACATTCTGAGGTTTTCCAACCAACTTCAAGTCACATAGTTCATGTATTTGTATATCTTATGCCACAATATATTACATTTCCAAACATGGCAACGGAGCTATTTTCACTATTGGTTTTCCAAATGTAAGTGGGACAATTGATTGCATACACATAAAATCACCCTATTAAAGAGAAGTTGTTTACCGTATACGGTGATTTGGGGGCAGTTCTTTATGTAAATGAGTCTGGCCATGCAGAGCAGAGCGATTTAGAACCTGTAGGATTAATTAACATTTATTGCATAGAGCTGGTGCATATATATATTAGTGACAAATACAAATTTTCTAGTGTAGGCGAGGTAGTGGGATTCTTGCACAGAATTAGAACTTGTTCTTTGCATGCTTTGATAAATAAGACCCCTGGGTTCTGCAGACATAGCACAATCTGCATTAATTAACAGAAATATGTTTTGTATAATTGGTTTATGTGGATAAAATGTTTTGGCAGGTACGAACTACTATTAAAGGCATGCTATGAGCTACAACCTATACTGAACAATAAGCGAATGCCAAGTCGAGACAAATTGACAAAATAATTTAAATAATAAAATAGCTGTTAGGGCTTTTTCTAGGAGCTGGCATATTCCCTGTCAAAATAGAAGAAGTTGGATTGCAGAAAGTACATTGACTGCCAACGAGGACGGAGTGCATGTGAAAGCATTTGGCCGAATTGATATGGGCAGTGAAGTATTCGTGCTGCACACTGCCTGGCAAAGGCTTCGATTAAAAACATCTATTACAGGTCCATCAACCTGCCCAAGGGACTGCAGATTTCTATAACAAGGTAATACAGCTTTGCAGGTGTTAAGCTGTTTATACCTCATTGTCCATGCCATGCTGCAGGCAACAGTTTTACAAGTACTTGATGTGACTAATAGCTAGACAGCTTTGTATCTAAAGGACCCCATTGTGTTCCCTAATAAAATATGTAAATGAATCTCATTTCTATGTGAGGATGTAGTGAGTCTTTACTGTTATGCAAAAAAGAAATTAGAGAATTTGCTTGAGAATGACACTGTCCTGGAACATTGAAACTGAGAAACAGGAGGCCAGTGTGTGAGGATGTGGGAGAGTGAGAGACAGTGTGAGAGAGTGTAAACAAAAGAGTTGACAATCACTCTTTCCTATTGCTAATCATCATTAAGTGTAAAAGTATCTTATGTGACAGATTAGAGATAGACATGCTGCTGCTGGTCTGGTGATCTTTTATATTCTGTCTCCATTCCAATTTGAAGGAAAATCACTGTCAAAACTCTGCTAATAATGCATATCAAGACTTCATCATACATTTGTGTTAGTGGAAAAACACAAGACCCTTGGTTCCCCTCATGCGTTCTCTCGCACCGTCGTGAGAAGAATAACAACCAAACACATTTGCCATTGGAGGCTTCCTGCTTTTGTTTTGCTGGTGCAGAGGGCTGTTGAATGTGAAGCAGAGATATAAGGATATTACAGCTCTGAAGCCACTGGAAGCCTTAACCTCTATGGGATGCAGCTTCTGAGAATACTGAGAGACAGAAACTCTCAGTTGGTGTTTGATCAACACAAAGTAGGCTTTTTCTGGCTTTCTCTTCAGGCATGTATAGAGCAAGAAATGAAGGCATAATAAATAAAAAATGATGGAAAAAGATGTGCTAAATGGTGATGGTAATAATAACTGGCTGAGTTGATCTAAAGCTCATGCTGTAGAATACTATTGGATTCTCTTCACTTTCTGCTGTTCACTACCAACATCCTCCCATCATTCAAGTAATAGGCCAAGTCTTCTTCTAATTGGTAGCTAAGAAGAGCACACGATGCCGGCTTTATCTGACCGTATTATTTGACTTCGACTAAAGGGAATCTGAGTAAAGACACAAAAAGATGAGAATCTCAATAAGGGTTTAACAAATATAAGTCATGAGTTGCTAGCCAAGTATGGCCTTTCCAAGAGTTTGGCAAGCACTATGACAACTTGCTTTCTCTCTTAATTTCTTGGCTCTCTAGGCTTTACCAGTAAGGGATATGGATATATCTTCCAATAACAAATGTGGACTAATATAGAGCTGCTAGAAAGTTCATGAACTTTCTACCAGTTTCTGTATTTTTGCATAAATCTTCCCCGATATCAGATTTTCATTTAGTTTTTACATTTATTGAGCAAAATTACCCAACAATAAAATATCCTTGCTGGAAAAAGTGTGTGAATCTCTGAGTACTAAATACCAAGTAATTTTAAAGGGGCACTTGAAGTCAGGTGTTTCAATATAAGGGATTGCAGGCCAGCATTAGCAGGCCCTCCCAATTTTCAGGTACATAACTGTGGGCTCCATTATTACGTCTGGCCTTCACCACGGGTAAAGACACGCATACGGAAGTACGCCATGCATCATCTAAAGGAGATTCCTGAGGATCTTAAAAATAAGTGTTACAGCTTTTACAAAGCCATTTCTAAAGAGTTTGGCCTTAACCATGATGTACAAATGGAGGAAAATGTTTCTTTTCCAAGCAGAGGCTGTGCAACAAAAATCATTTCAAGGTTGTGATGAATACAATTATGGAACTTATAGGCCTCTCAATGTTCATGAGTCCACTATCACCAACACTAAACAAGAACATGGTGCATGGCAGGATCTAGCAAGGAGGAAGCCACTACTCCCTGAAAAGAAGAGTGCTCTCCATTTCTCATCCACATTGCTCAAGACCATGTGTATAAGCCAGATGAATGCATAAAAGACCTTTTTGGTTTATACATTATGTTTGGAGAAAACCAAAGAATGCATTCTAACATCAGCGGCTCTTCCAAACTGTGAAGCTTGGATGGGACAGTATCATGGTTTGGGGCTGCTTTGCTCCCTTGGGTTCAGAAGAACTTGCTATTATTCATGAACATATGAATTCTGGACTGTATCAGCAAATTCTACAGGAGAATGTCAGGGTAACTGTTAGTGAACTGAAGCTTAAACCCAATTGGCTCTTGCAGCAAGGTTACAACTCGTAGCACATCAGTAGGTCTACAAAGAAATGGTTAAAGCCGAAGAAATTTAACATTTTGGAATTGCCATGATAAAGTCCAAAGCATGAACCATTAAAAATGTTGTGGACCTAATAAGAGCACTTGAAGCAGAAAAATTGGGCAAAATTGCTCCAATCCAATGGGCAGGATTGATCACTAACTACTATAAACATTTGGTTGAAATTATTACTGCTCAAAGGGATCACACCAGTTACCAAAATCAAAGGTTCACATAGATTAAAGATGTTTAATATTGGATCATTTTATTCATTAAATGGGCATGTTCGCTTTCCAGTACGAGTCTCTATGCAATCACAGGGCATGAGGGTGCACTGAGTTGCTTGATGAATCATGTGCAATCATGTAAATCATATGCTATGGCCATCACACTCACCAGATCTCAATCCAGTTGAACACCAGAGAGATTTTGGAGCCATGTGTTATACAGTGCTCAAAACATCTGACTGAAGTTGTTCTGGTGGATTGTGCCAGCCCAGTAGTTTCCCAACAGACTTTACATTGGTTTTTCCTTTAGTATGTTACCCACTTGTATGTATGTATGTTACAGGTTAATGGTGAGAGGAATCCATTGAAAATCTAAATGTGGCTAGAAACTCGGGTGCAAACACACACGCATACACACGTACATTGTGAATTACACGAAGATTGTGAATTATTACTGCAGCTAATGAATGCTTACCTTAACCTTAATACTAACCTCAGTTAAAAGCTACAACAAAAAACTCTTTCTTTATGGGTACCAGTTAAATGTCCCCATAAAGTAAAAGATACAAGATATTCCCATCCTTGTGGAGGCATGTGTCCCCACAAAGACATAAAAACCTACTCACTCACACAATTTCTCTGACTAATTAGAATAAAGAAAAGTTTACATAGCCGCAAGCGTTGCAAGCGTTGCAAGCGCAACCCTACAAATAGTTTACTTCTTGAGAACACTACTGCATATTTGACTGCTCAATTATGGTTGCTTGTTTACACCAAAAAAGGTCATGTCTATTAGGAGGGAGATGGAAGCAGATGCAAGTGTGGGTAAAGTGCCACTTTATTTAAAACAAGCCTAAAGATGCAAAAGCGGTTGTAGTAGGGTAGCATGCAGGTGAGGGTCAGGCAATTGGCAAACAACAAACAGTGCAAACGAAAAATTAGAAACCAGAAACAAAGATGGAAAAAAAAAGAAAAACAAACATAAATGGTAATGACAGCAAAAACTGAACAAAACCTTGCAATGAACAAAGGAAAAACAATTATTTAAATATACAAACTGATCAGGAGGCAAACTCAAAACAGGTGATGGTGATCAAGACAATCATGAACATTGACAACACAACCAACAACCATTCATGGCATGAGACATGACATAAATCAAAAGAGGAACACCTGGTCACAAACAAAAAAGCGTGGAAGTCTATGCCGCAGTGCTTATAGCTGCAAGGTGCACTGAAGTACATTCAGTACAGTGTACAGTATGAGTGGAAAATGCAAAACAGACCCCCCCACACCCCCCCAAATAATGATGAAGATAAATAATAAAAACAGCCAACCAATTTTACTGAATCATGCCAGGCTAAACAGACCATAATGTTCCCTGACTTCCGAAATAAGAGCTTGGATATTGATCTGTCCTTTTGTTAAATGTTCAGTCTCTCCTCATGTAAGCATCAAAAGACTATTAACACAATATATTAACAAAAAAAATCTAATGAATTCAAATAATCAAACAGATCCTTATACTTAAAGTTTATTTACAAATCACTCACTTTCTAAGCCACTTATCATAGTGGGTCATGGGGAGTGTTGGAGCATATCCCAGTGTTTACTGGGATACTGGGCAAAAGGTGGGGCAACACCCTGGACAGGTCACCAGTCAATCACAGAGGCATTTAAGTCGATCACATGTATGGCATTTAACAGACACTCTTATCCAGAGCTACAGTACTTACAAAACTGGCTGTTCAATTGGCTGTTCTGACACTTAGGGGGAGTTTGTTCCACCATCTTGTTGCCAGGACAGAGAAAAATCTGGATGCTTGCCTCCTATGCATCCTGGATGGTGGCAGGTCAAGTCAAGTTATACAGTGGTGTGAAAAAGTGTTTGCCCCCTTCCTGATTTCCTGATTTTTTGCATGTTTGTCACACTTAAATG
>JAOVVG010000032.1:2292113-2305499 GCA_028566375.1 Leptodoras nelsoni | reverse complement strand
TGTAAATAGTCATGAAAATAAAGAAAACGCATTGAATGAGAAGGTGTGTCCAAACTTTTGGCCTGTACTGTACATACAGATTACTACTAGGACTACTAATACAGCGAAATACTACACTGATGCTTTTTATACTGTTTAATATTTTCTCAATCATTTACAATATTACACCATTTTTATCACATTTATTTTCCATTTTTAAATTGCTTTTATGTTACAACGTATTACAACTGACTGAAAAAAATATTTCTGCCTTCAGTCTGCATTTCGTATCGCTTTTTCAAGGCTTGTGTTTGAGGGCATTAAAGGTGGTTTTGAACATCATGTTTTATACAGCGGTTACATTCATGACATTTCACTTTTTTTAAACCAGTCTATAATCCCACAGACACAGGGAGAACATGCAAGCTCCACAAAAGGGAGACCCAGGCCGCCCTGCCTGGGAATCGAACCCAAGACCTTCTTGCTGTGAGGTAGCAGCGTCACCCAATGCACCCCTGCATGCTTTTGAAAGACACCTGCACTCCAGATAAATCTCAGACCTCAGAAACTACAGACAGGAAGTTTGCCTAAGCAGAAAATCAAGGTGTATAGCCCATCTCTGAATACTCGAACTTTCACAGCATAAATATCGATGTAACTTTTGGACTTGAATCGCTGATTTAAGTCGCCGACTCTGAAATTCGTGGGTTTTCTAATCACCACCTCATTTAATGTAGCAATAATATTCTATATAATATAATAACTTAAAACATAATGTTAATTTACAACAATACATATCTCAATTCTGTTGATCATTTCTTTCTTTTTGTTGCACTTTCACATCCATCTCACTTCCAGCACAGTCAATAATTAGGAGCTATTAAAGATCAAGCTGGTTCTAGCCACACACACTTTCACCGTGGCTCACTCCTAGCTAAGAGAAATGAATGATATAAAATCTGACTTCATTGTTTCAGCCCAATATTATATTCACTGGATATTTAAATATAGGCTGCTTGTGCTACTTATAATCACAGCCTGTGGTGGCTCCTGGTCCTCCTGGTACTATTTACGATCATTAACAATCACCTCAACCCGACTGCATTAGCTGTACCCTGTACTGCTGAACAGTTGTCATGCTTTTCTACAGTTTTGTAAGGATAAATTTAGCAATATCCACCACAAACATTGCCCCTCTGCTCCCTTCTACTATCTTATGGCAATGTGCTCACCAGCTTCAGTGCTTTAGATTCCATCTGTGTCTCAGAACTCTCTCTCCATCTCTTCATTCCGTGAGCTCGTCTCTGTTCCTGCCTTCAATATTAAAGCTTCTGTCCTCTCTACCCCTGCTGTTCGACTGATAACTGCGTGACTGTCGTTACACCTGTCCTGTAGAAACCTGGCCATGACACAACTTGTCTTGCCAAATATGAGTGATAGAAAAAAAAAGTGTGCCTACTGTCTGTTGATGCTGGTCTTTCTTCTCCTTGATCTCACTGTGGCTTTTTATACTCTAAATACCTTTCCAAATGAACATAGTTCATTACTATAGGAAAACATAACTCTGCCTCATCTGTCAATCAACGGGTACCTCAAGGCTCAGTTCTCAGCCCCCTCCATTTTTTGCCATATACAGCAATTGCTACCAAACAAATCACAAGCTTTCATTGGGCCTCATTCAGAAACCGTTCTTAAGAAGAAATTTCATTTTAAAACCCACTTTGAGGAAGATTCTGACATTCACTAATGTTTTCTTATTCAGGATCTGTTCTTAGGTAAGAACAGAATCTATGCACACTCAAGAGCATGCTTCTAAGAACACAGGTACAAGCAATTCTGCAGTTCATGAGCATATCATATCACTTCCTTAAATAGCAGTGATGCTTTTTGATTCATTAGCTCTCATGTTGATTACTATAAGGCACTGGTTTATTAGTATATCAGCTAAACCTGCTCCTGAGTGGTGCAACGACAACGCGGTCGCCCTATCATCCGGACATCGCTAGTTCGAATCCGGGTGATGCTATAGCTGCCCGTAGCCGGGAGCTCAGAGAGCAAGATTGGCCATGCTCTCAGAGTAGGAGGGGCAGCATACGTTCTCCCCCAATGTCAATCAGCGCGACACTGTCCAATCACGGGCGTTTGTGAGCTCATGCTTTCCTCCGAGTGCGTTAACTGCTCCCGAAAGTTGCATGAGCAGCAGTTCGAAAAGAGGTGGTGGCTTGCGTCACGTGTTTCGGAGAAGCACGCAATGGCTTCACCCTCCCTGACTGCCAGTTTGTCGTGTGACAAGGGGGGAAGCACTGATGGGTGGGAATTGGAGATGATTCAATTAGGGAGAAAATCGGGGGGGGGGAAAAATATAAAAAGTATGTCAGCTAAACCTCTGAACATACTGCAATACGTTCCCATATTCAACTGTTCCAGTACTAACACACATCATGCGGTCTGTTCATATCACACCTGTGCCAGATCAGTTATACTGGTTACCCTTATCTTCTCGTATTCAATCTACTTTTTATTACTTTCAAAGCACTTCACAGTCTTGCTCCTGCCTATCTTTTACAACCCATCTCGATCCCTCAAGTCTCCCTGCAGTTTCCCATTCCAGGGTTTCATCAGTGGTTGGAAGGTCATTTAGTGCCATGGCTTAACCTAATTGATCTTCTACTGCTTCGTTGAAATCGCAGCTAAAAACATTTCTTTTCACGCAATCCTCCTTCTTCTTCTTCTCAGTCATAAAGCTATTTTTTTTTCTAAGTTACTTTGGGTTAAATGCTTTGTAAAGCAACCCTGAGTATTAGAAATGATCTGAATAAACTTAACACATGAATAATTAAACAGTCCCTCACAAATTGATGCTTTTTTTCTGTGCACTCACCCTAACACATCGCCTCTTTTGCACTGCTAACCGTGTTAATCCAAAAAAAATCTTTCACACCACATCCTATGAGATTCTTCACACAGAGCCACAAACTCCTAAAAGGTAACAATAAAGTCACGATGAGCAATTACATAAGAGAGAGCCTATTTGCTCCTGAGAGCAATAAGGATCAATGTGAAAGCAAGCATGCAGAATGGCACAGCCGGAGGAGAGCGAAGATGCCAGAGATCAGACAGGTGGCACTAGCAGAGGTCTCTGCTGCTGCCATTCTGCACCAGGCTGATGCATGAAATCATATAAAATTGTGATTTAAGAGCTGCTAGGTGGACTGCAAAACTACTCATTCGCCTAAGAATGCCCATAAAGGGTGTCTGCATGGACAGGACAAAAGCATTTATATGCAGAGGGTAAAAGCTAAAACATAGATTTTAGCCTCCTAATTGAAATTCTGTATATAGGAAGCTTGATACAGCGTAAAGCTTTCTGTGCTTAAACAGCACTCCAAGCATATTCTCTGTGAGTGCTTTTCAAAAGATAAGATACGCCTCAGCTTCAGACTCGGTGCCCACAGTAAAAAATGAAAAGCTTTAAAATGCCTAAAAGGCAGTGAGGCAGGTCAAAACAAAACATGATGAAAAGTTTCTCAGCAGGACGGACAAAAGAACTCCGACACGGCATAGCTGAACCTGTCCACCGCTATTCCATCAACAGGTATCTTGAAGCAGCAAAGTGATCATCGTTCGATTTCCTCCCACCACCTCCAGCTAATATAGATTGAACTGTCTAGGCCATAATCAGAACAATTCATTTTGGGCTGGAAGGGGTGTTTCATACGGGATAAATATTCAAACATTTAATGAGCTGTCACTTCTCTAAATAAGATTTATGGCTAGGAGGGGAGGCTGGTGAAAAATTGAAAGTAATCCATTAAAGAATTCATATCTGTGTCATGAGTGAGGGCTGATAAAGTAAATGGGCTCTTTTATCATTTTAAGTAGAGGTCAAAAGGCATAAGCCACCAAACAGATCAAAAAATGACTACAAGCAAAAAATGGAAGCAGCAGGTGGTGTTTTCCATGTAGGTTTACTAAACATTTCTCAGCGTGACCAATTCTTCATTTCCCTCTCTCACTGACCGTTTCTGGATACCCGCCAAATGTCCATTCTTCTTCCCAGTTATGGGAACAAATCAGTAACTCCTCAGTAAATATTAGCTCAATTGTGGCTAATTTAAAAGGAATCTCGTCTACATTGTTTGTGCATTTTTCCACTGAACATTTTGGTGGGTTTGCAAACCAAAATTAATCATCATTTTTGTTTACATTTTTCAACCTCCTTAATTCCTAAGAATTAAAAGGTTGATTTTGTTACCATGCTGCTACTAATATGGAGATGGATGACCAATATGAGGAAAAAACTATTTTCTTATTTCCTATGAGTGCACATTTCTATCCTGATGAGAGTGGTCTTTTTTTGTCACAATGACAATGTCAACCTGCACAGGGAATAAGAGCCACGGAGTGATTTGAGGCATGTAATATAAATCATATTGGGTCCAGTGAATCATGCTTTTTTCCACAGATTAGCTAGATTTTGCAAATCATATCCTGCACTCATTCAGGATTTTAAAGCATTCATATGTGCTCAATAAAGTCTTTGTTCCAGATTGTTTTTTAAATTAGATTTAGTGTGATGGTATTTAAGGGTGTAGGGGCATCTGTGGTTGTGGGCCATTTAATTGTAGTCATACTGTTGCTGCCAACTGTATTTTACACTAGATATAAAAAGTCTACACACCCTTGTTCAACTGGCAGGCGTGTGTGAAGTAAAGAAAGATATTATGGTAAATCATGATATTATGGAACATTGTGAGGCATGCCCAGTGTACAGCCTGCTTCGGGTGACCCTACAGATTTTTACTTGCATTCAGATCTGGGCTCTGGGTAGACCATTCAAAAACCTTGGTTGTCTTTAGGTTAAGCTATTCCTTTGTTGATCTGGATGCATGCTTTTGTCATGCTGAAATGGGGGCAGTCGTGGTCTTGTGGTTAGGATGTCTGCCTTATGATCGGAAGGTCCCGGATTAGAGAAAGTGAAAGTCAGACATTTTTGTTACTTGTGCTTGCACACAGTGAAATTGGACCATTTAACCCATCCGTGCAGTGAGACACACTAGTGAACACACATGCCTGGAGTGGTGGGCAGCTCTCAGCACCCAGGCAGCCAATGGGGGTTAGGTGCCTTGCTCAAGGACACTTTAGCGAAGTCCTGTCAGTCATGGGAATCGAACCTGTGACCTTCCGATCACAGGGCAGACACCCTAACCACAAGAAAATAATAATTAGAATACGGAGGTTCAATTTCGCTGTGTGCAAAAATGTGTCACTGTCCCTTTCAAATCCTGTTCATCTTCAGCTTAATAGCAGACAACTAAATGTTTTGAACTATGTCCACTATGAAGCTATTCATGATTCTCTTTACCCTGATAAAAGTCCCAGTTCTAACTGAAAAAAAACATCCCTAAATCCCTGATGCTTCCACCACCATGCTTCACTGAAGGTTGGTGATATTTTGATAGTGTTTTTTTTTTATTCTTTTAATAAACGTTTTGAAATTATGGAATTCTTATCTTTTGGAATTGGTCTCCTCAGACCATAACACATTTTGCCACATGGTTTGGCATGATTTAGTTAGGCTTGCATGTGACTACTGTCACATGTAGAGAGTAATCATTTACCAGCCTCCCTGGTAATATTGTGTCTTGTCCTTTTGAAAATATAATATGGACATCCAGTTTTTGGTTGCAGTAATGCCTCATTTTCTCCACTTGTTGATGATGACCTTCATTGTGTTCAATGGTACATCTAATATTTTGGAAAATCTCTTAATACTAGAGTTACTAAAGCTACATGAAGTTTAGTTACCCAAATGAGTCACCCACTGGCCCGCCCCCTGCTGTGGAGTGATTACTACAACTACCAGTTTTGTCAAGTCAACATGTTTTCCATATTGGACAGGGCAAGACTAGCCCATAAACAAATGCAAGTAAATGAGGAGTAGCATTTTATTCTGGATAAAAAGGAATAAAATGTTGGTGAAGAAAACGTCTTCCCAGAGCTTCAAAGACAGTGTAATATGACATCTTGTGAATCTCTATAAAACCAGCAGTAAGAAACACTCTGGAGACATCTAAACCCATTCTCATTTTATTCTCACATTATTTGTGTTGATAAGATTAAGTTCTTCTTACAGACAGTAAGAAACTAACAGTGTTAATAGGACTATGGCTCCTGCAGCAGATTAGTAATAACACAACTGAATTTAAGGGGGAGGAAAAAATGTCAGGCTTTAACAGAAATTATGATCATTTGATATCAGGAGCAGTGTTTGGCAACAACTAAGCAACAGCCATTTCCCAATGGAGTTCACCAAATCACAAATTCCACTGCCTCTGCGCTTACCAGAGTCTGTTCTGCCCTGGTGGTGAATGGTGAAACTGGGTAGTGTGACTCCGTTGTCTCAAACTGTAGTATCCAGCCATGTTTCAATGAAGCCAAAAACACAGCAGTTCCTGATGTCCCATTAGAACTTAATCCAAGTTTTATGTCTGTCCATTTTGTTAACCAGCAACATCTGCACAGTATCCTTTTTTTGACACTTCTTTTCACATTTCAATTTCTTCTTTACAGATTTCATGTAAATAAATCTTATATACACATTCTTGCTCCTGATGTACAGCAAAGGGGCTGCTGCGACTCAAACCTGCAAATCGCTCTCAAAGTCTGCTTTGAGTGACGATCTGATGTCTGTATTTGCCAAGCATACTGTCTGAACAAGTAAGAGACATTTACAAAAAGACTTGCAGCCATCTTGCAGCTCACATTTGCAAAGCTGGGTGGAGATATTCAAGTTGTTTGTAGAGATACTAAAGCCATAGATGGAGATACTCAAGCTATGTGTTGAGACACTAAAGCCATGGGAGGAGATACCCAATTTGTGTATGGAGACACTCAAGCCATGGGTGGAGATACTCAAGATGTATACAGAGATACTAAAGCCACAGGCAGAAATATTCAGTCTCTGAGTGGAGACAATCAAGCCAAGGGTGGAGACACTCAAGCCATGGGTAGAGACAAAGCTGTAGATGGAGATAATCCAGATGGGTGGAGATTCTCAAACGGTGGGTGGAGATTCTAAAACGGTGTGTGGAGATTCTCAAACAGTGTGTGGAGATTCTCAAACGGTGTGTGGAGATACTCAAGCAGTGGGTGTAAATACTCAGTGAAACTGTGCAGAGATGGATATGCTCACCCAAGCATGGGTGGATATACTCAATCTGTCCATGGAGACACTTAAGCTGTGGCTGGAGATACTCAAGTTGTGCTTAGAGATTCAAAAGCCATGGGTGGAGATGCTCAAGCCATGGGTAGAGACATTTAAGCTGTGTGCAGAGATACTAAAGCCGCAGATGGAGATACTCAATCTGTGCGTGAAGGCACTCAAGCCATGAGATACTGGGTAGAAATACTAAAGCCGTGGGTGGAGATGCTCAAGCTGTATGTGGAGAAACTCAAGCAGCAGGTGGAGATACTAAAGCCATGGGTGCAGCTATGCAGATAGGGGTGGTATACTTCTAATGAGCCTGCTAAAAACGCAACAGTGGGAGCCAAATCTGAATGCCTTGTTGAATCCTAGGTTTGTGGGTTAGCAGGAAATTGCACTGAAAATGTCCCTTTTAACATTTCTAATCGGTTCTAATCCAAAAAAGTTATGATAATTTAAGTTATCATGATATTCCATTAAAGAATGGGTTCCTCAGTATATCAGTTTTAACATCATGACATGAAAAGACAGAAACTTCAAGATGCTATGGTCTAAGGATCCACAGTTTTCAGTCTGAGAATTTCAGCCTAAGAGCGCATTCATGATCAGTTTATGTCTAAGGGGAAATTTTATCCCGAGCAGCATGCTTCACAAGTGACACAGAAGAGTATATTGATCTGCAAACTGTGGACAAGATGGAAATAGACAAGCTGGCACGAGTGGCTCGGTCTGGAGCTTGGCCATTTGGCCAGTTCTCTTTGACACATTGTTGTGGCTGCTGAATAAGAGTGTGGCCCATGCCGACAAATGTGACCGGTCCATTCCCTTCGCTGCACTGTGGCTCAAATGAGGACATGAAACCCTTGCTTCATTCCTGCTTCAGCTAATTAGCTCAGCAGGAGAGAGGCGGGGTGCTCCAGAAAAAACAGAGAACTAAGGATAAAGAGAAAAATAGTCATGACCTCCTCAAGTCAAAGCAGCCTTAGAAATAGCTGACCTACTTGTAGACACACTTTCCGATGTCTGCTTGTCCTCAATGAAGTAACCTATATAGCAGTGCAGTCTACACAGTGTGGAGTGTGGATAGCAGATAGGTTGCGCGAGGGGCTTGTGTGTGTGAGCTGTTTGGTTAGTTTTTGCTCTTCGTTCCACCTCTGGTTCATCCGAGACGAGCAGACGAAGAGCCGCATTTTTATCCGCCCACTCTACTTCCACATTCCTTCTCGACACCAACGGCGAAAAAAAAAAAAGTGCTAGCTCACAGATTAAAAAAATGTTGCTTATCTATTGCATAACTGTGCATTCCTTATAATATCTCGTCTTGCTCTGGCGCTTTTGCAGGTGATAAAGATAAAAGCAGGATGATTTGGTGAGGAATTTATATTGGGTTAACAGTGTGGAGTGTAAACCAATTAGAAAGAAAAGTCTTTTAAATTCACAACAGGGAAGCACATCATCATTAATACCAAGCTACAAATTCAAGACTTGCTGGAAATATTTGGGGAAAAGGAGCAGCAGGGGATTGGGATAGTTGGTGTTTGGGTGTGACATGGACCTGCATAGCGTGTCTAAAAGTAATTCTGAATGAGGGGAGTCAAATTTAAAAAGATAGGGTGAGTTCTTTTCACTCTACAAGGGGAAGAAAGCTAAAACTAGTAGAAGCTACTACCTGTGTTAATGCTCTTCATGGTTTCTAACCTTGAAATATGGAAATATTACATTCATAACAGTACACACGTCCTAATACACCTTTAAGAAATTTCCATTTGAGGGTAAACACTGAAGATCTAAAAGGCTATTTGAAAAAAGTTCAACGTTTTGCCTGATATTTTTGATATTTCTGTATATTATACAGTTTTATACTGCACCGAATGCTGAACTGTATCTTTGCACAAAATGCTCTACTGAAAGAACACCTAAGAAAACGTTGTGTCAGAGCTTTATTATTTAAATGACTTGAAGCTTTCTGCTGAGAAAGTGTTTAATTTGGCAGCGCTATCTGAATCTGAACATGCAGTGCCCGGATTACGGTCTTATTGTTTCGCTCTACGGCCAAATAAATGTTTTATTTTTTTTAAAAAACAGGGCAAGTCGACCTGAATTGAATTAAAAAAAAAAAAGAACTGACGCTGTTTGGTGAAGCCAAGATTTTAAAAGAGCCATTAAGTGTTGTATTATGGTTGGGTAATGGGTACTCACCTCTAGGGCGGGAGGATCTGTCTGGGTTGTTTTGTCAGTTTTTTGGCAAAGGGGTTTCTGTGCAGAACGGGCAGCTTCCTATATAACATACACACACAATACAGAATTATGCCGGACAGTTTCAGTACTGGTCTCTTTTGAACATGTAAAATGACTAAGATTTCTACTTTTTTTGCTAATAATTGCTAATATCATGAACATGATCCAGTCTGCACAATAGCTCGCCAGTTTGAACCCAGTGCTTTAAAAGAGATCCTCAGATCCTCAGGCTAGTGAATTATTCTTCTTAAAAACACCGCATGAGAAATGCTGATCACAATCCTGAGGCAGGTACATAAACGTGGTTAGACAAGAATAATGAACAGAAACATTAAAGCACAGGCTTATGCACCCTTGAGATTTGAAAGTGGCGTTTTGTCTTGAGGGATTTAAGAGATGGGTTTCTTGTTGTGTAAACAGAAAGGGCGTAATACTACACTTCTACAGGCACTTGTTTGCATGAGAAGATGCAAACAGAAAAGGTGACCTTTCAGGACAGAGAAGCATGAAGGACGATGAACCGCAAGACTCTCTGAGCCGCACTGACTACCCAAAGTTCTTCTACCTAAAACTTTAATTAACATAACAGCATGACATTAGCCTTACAGCTATCCAAAAGTTATATAAAACCTGCACGAAAACACATAAATAATCTAGCTTGCAAGGCATAAGTAAGCAATCAATCCAATGCCAACACTACAACGAACGAGTAATAAAGATTCCGCACCGTGATTCAACTACCCATCCTTCACTTCACCCCATCAATAGGACAGAACAATGGCGTTTAAAATTTGATGTGCTTTTAAGAGTTCTTTTCAATCACCTCCACAAATCAATCCGACAAATATCAATTTAGCAGGTAGAAAACCATTATGACGGCCTTTCACATTATGGCTGAAGTATTATTCTTCATTTGTCCTCTTGCATTTATAGCCTCTTGACTGCCCTCTACAGTTTTATTCAAGCCCCCCCCTCCTTCTTTCACTAGCACTTTTTTTTCATTACTCCTTCACACCGCTAGCCCATAAATTTGAGTCGGAGCTGTCATATTTCTCCTTCCAGCATCTATCCTCTTGCAGTTAGGACACAGAACGGTGTGTTTGCATTTCCATAGTGAGTGGTGGTGAGCGTATGGTGCCTGGATCACGGAAAATATTTCCAGTGCAAATTGGAGTGCTCTCAAGCATCTTCATAACTCATAACTGCAGTTTGAGCAAAGAGCCGCAGACGCCAGCTAGACATCCATGCCGTCCATTATTTATAGTCTTAGTGCCACCTAATTATGCAATGCCAACAAAAAGGAATTAAGTAAAGCAAACATGAAGCGGTAGCATGCTAATCTTGGTTGCCTGTGAGAAGACTATAGGCATCTTGGCTGAGAAAATGGAGGTGATGTGTATGAGGGTTTGACTTATCTCACCAGCTCAGTCTGCAGAAACAGGATCAACTCATCTCTCTCTTTTAGCTGCTGCTGCAGGGAATGGTTCTCATCTCGCCCTGGATCCTATACACACACACACACACACACACACACAAAACTTTAAAAGGGTTACTTTTTTCAGGCCATCTCTTCTGGTTGGAAACTAGTTATTCAAGTTAAAGGGAAAAGGAAGGGCTGTTTTTACACTGAAGTTTTGTTTGATGTGAACTCGCTTACCATTTTCCAGCATGTCTGATAAACATCCATTATATGTGTATAGAGGAACCAGGCGCTTCAAACGCATTAGTACTAGATCACTGAAAGCTCCAAAAGCAGGTCACAAAGTAAAAAACGGCAATGCCATCCATCTCTTACCTCCCTAGACCACATACATGTATAGAACAGATTTGATAACTAATGCACTAGATACACCACAGCTGCTTTCCAGACAGGGTTTAATTTAAGACAGTAAAGAGATTAGTCACACTGGTGAAATACAGTAAGCTCTTACACATTTAGGTGCATAATATTGGGATAATAAGACTATGGAAGCTGCCATGAAAGCCTATAATATGTCTGGGGTTGTACAAACTACAAGTGGGGGAAAAATGAGCATTTAAAATATGGAAATATTTTCTCCAAATACCTAAATGAAAACGGCTTCCTTAGATTTTTGGAGCACAGTCAATGGCTGGATTTAGGAAAAGGGGAAGAGGGTAGTGAAGACCCCAACACCTTTAGATAAAGTGAACAACAGAAACTGCTGAACTTCAGTATTACAATTTGACGGATATACAGTACTGTGCAAAAGTTTTTACACAGGTGTGAAAAAAATGCTGTAAACTTAAAATGCTTTCAAACATACAAATAATAATTGCTTATTTTTATCAATTTACAAAATGCAAAGTGAGAGAACAAAAGGTAAATCTAAATCCAATCAATATTTGGTGTTACTACCCTTTGCCTTCAAACCAGGATCAATTCTTATAAGTACATTTGCACAAAGTCAGGGATTTTGTAGGATTATAGTCAGGTGTATAATCAACCAAATACACCAAACAGGTGCTAATGATCATCAATTTCACATGTAATATGAATCCAAACCATCTCAACTGACTGACCTTCATTTCTTACAGTAATGATGGACTGTCATTTTTCTTTACTTAGTTGAGTCGTTCTTGCCATAATATGGATTAGAACATTACTCAGATAGGGCTATTCACTGTACACCAACTCTACCTCTTCACAACACAACTGATGTCTTAAACACTAAGAGGGCAAGAAATCCAAGAAATGAACTCGTGATAAGGCTATTAACTTCCAGATGACTACCTCATAAAGCTGACTGAGAAAATGCAGAGATGTGCAAATACACACTATATTGCCAAAAGATTTCGCTCGGCTGTCTTCACACACATATGAACATGACTGACATTCTATTCTTAATCCATAGGATTTAGTATGATATCAGCCCTTTGCAGCTTCAACTCTTTTGACCATTCTTCCAGAAGCACATTTTTGAGGTCAGACACTGATGTTGGACAAGAAGGCCTGGCTCACAGTCTCTACTCTAATTCATCCCAAAGGTGTTCTGTCGGGTTGAGGTCAGGCCAGTCAAGTTCTTCCACACCAAACTCACTCATCCATGTCTTTATGGACCTTGCTTTGTGCACTGTTGTGCTGTCAGGATGGAACAGGAAAGGGTCATCCCCAAACTGTTCCCACAAAGTTGGGAGCATGAAATTGTCCAAAATCTCTTGGTTTGCTGAAGCATTAAGAATTCCTTTCAATTTAAGGGGCCGAGCCCAACTCCTGAAAAACAACCCCACACCATAATCCCCACTCCACCAAATTTTACACTTGATACAATGCAGTCAGACAAGTACCGTTCTCCTGGCAACCACCAATCCCAGACTCAAGTCAAGTCAAGTCAAGATTCAGATTGCCAGATGGAGAAGCGTGATTTGTCACTCCAGAGAACACGTCTCTCCACTGCTCTAGAGTCCAGTGGCAGTGTGCTTTACACCACTGCATCCAACGCTTTGCATTGCACTTGGTGATTTAAGGCTTGATGCAGCTGCTCGGCCATGGAAACCCATTCCATGAAGCTCTGTACACACTGTTCTTGAGCAATTCTGAAGGCCTGAAAGTTTGGAGGTCTGTAGCGATTGGCTCTACAGAAAGTTGGTGACCTCTGCGCACTATGTGCCTGAGCATCCGCTGACCCGCTCTGTCATTTTACGTGGCTTACCACTTCGTGGCTGAGTTGCTGTCATTCCCAATCACTTCCACTTTGTTATAATGGAATTCTCTGAGCTCCTGAGAGCGACCCATTCTTTCACAAATGTTTGTAGAAGCAGTCTGCATGCCTAGGTGTGTGATTTTTAGTTCAAAAGAGGACAAATTGTTGGTGCACGTCTTGCTGGCGCATCTGTGACCAAGACACCAAGTCTTTGTGATGTATTAAGAGCCACGGTATCCAGGGTAATGTCAGCATACCAGGAAACGTTTCCACCACCAGCATCACATAGTGACCTGGCCA
>JAOVVG010000032.1:2180902-2191001 GCA_028566375.1 Leptodoras nelsoni | reverse complement strand
TAACCCCTGTATGTTGTACACTCATTTACACCAGAGAAAGAACAGTTCGAAGAAATGAGAGAAAACCCAATATTGCCATGACATTCATGTCCATGATGAGTAAACTTCTGACTGCAATAAGCAGAACAGTAAGTAAGTAATAATATAAGTAGAATTGAGAACTGCAAGACTGCATGACTGTAGGAAACTAATCAGGAAGCTGAGAATAGAAAGAGCCATTACTCTGAGAAGATATTTGGGATGGCCTATCCCCTTGATATGAAGACATAATTATCCCTGAAACCAAAATAGCAACGGTCCCTGTGGACATGGATCAGGACTCAGAGAAAGTGTGAGCTATAGAAACAGCAGGTGTTACAATTAAAGCAATCACACATGCAGTAACAGTTTTACATACTTTCATAGCATATACACAACTAGTGCATTTATTACACACTTTAATGGGCTATTTTTATCAATGTATTATATACAGTATATTTGTTACATCAATAGCCTACTTAAAAATCTTATATGTATTGATGTTTGTCTGTCATAATGCTCCATAGATTTCTACATACTGTATTTAGAATTAATCCTGATTTTATTTATTTGCATACTGGAACAGCCAGAGAGTTAGAGTACATGGTACTGATGCCCAAGCCGCTGAGTGAAATTTGACCAAGGTTTATCATGTGTCACGTGACCCAGCTGGTATCTGGCCTGAGATTGATGGTAGACGTGTGAATCGAGGTTGTGTTCCAATACTGTTTTTAATGTTGTCTTTTCGACTTGGCCACCACCCAGATGTGCTCATTTACCTAATACATGTTACACTAAATAGCCAAAAGTATGTGAACATTTAACCATGTGGATCTTCTGCAACTGTTACCACACAGTCTTTGTATTCTGCAGTATTAGTAATTTCTTTTCACTTGACCAAAGAGGCCTAGCCCAAACCTGTTCCACCTTGACAATGCCTCTGTACACAAAATAAGATCCATACAGGCATAGTTTTGCAGGGTTGGTGTAGAAGACCTCAAGTGGCCTGCACAGAGCCCTGACCAACGACTATGTACCAGGCCCAACCTCACAAATGCTCTTCAGGCTGAATCATCCCCATAGCCATGCCTCAAAATCACTGCAAAATGGTACTCAATATTAATGTGAATGTTCAATACTTGCGTGTCTACATGCCTTTGACCATAGTGTGTTGGTGTGTAATGGTAATCTAATCCCCAAGGAAAGTACGGCAACCAAAATGTGTATATTTTAGAACTTCTGGTATCTGTCCAGTTAGTTATTGTAATCATTAATCATTCATTCATCTTTATCCTGCTCAGGGTCTCAGGGCATCCAGAGCCTATCCTGGAAAAACGTGGATTACCTTCTTAACAACATCTGGAGTAAGAGAATATACCCTGGTTGACCCCAGTCCATCACAGCGCACCCTGCACACATTTCAAACAAGGAGCAGTTTGTCACAGACAATCCATTTCTCAGCACGTTTTTAGGACATGGGAGGAAACTCATGGAAATCCACATGGACACAAAGAGAACCTGTGAAACACCTGAGCCAGTAACCCTGGAGCTGTAATGCAGCAGCAGTCCTCAGTGTGCCATCATGCTGCATGTTAGCATCATCTTTGCGGAAAACAAATGCATTGTAAAGGGTTCTTTAGCTGACTTACATTTCTAGTTTTCAGCAGTTCTGTTGAAAGCGAAACTTTTTCTAAATTTCTCAACAGAACATTTAAGGAGGGGCAAAAAAAATTAAAAAATCAAATGACCACTGCTAATATGGCGAACCCTATATAACCCTATCCATAACTCAAGTGAACCTAGAACTGAGGTGAAAGTGAGCTGAGGTCATCCTGAGTTCAGTGTTTTGCACTAATTCAAAACGACAAGAATAGATATAATCTCTATATAGCATCCACTAAAGCGTTAAATAGTAAGATCTGTCCATAGACTGCTCCCTATATAAGCATAAGGTGCTATTATTAAGTGTGTGTACAGCAGGAGTGATCTATCTACATGCCACATGGCCGGTACTTCCCAGAAATCTATTAATGCAGAACACTCCTGTTCCAGGTAAATAATTTATGTCTGGGACCACACCACATGACAAGACTAATCATTTTAAATGACTGGTAAACACATACTGTTTCCGGATCTTTCTTCAGACCACCATTATTACAGCTGATGTTCACCCAAGAAAACGCATTAAATGCATAATTTATAAAACATTTACACCCCTGGTAGAAAATGTTTGACAACTGTACTGCATTAAAAACGTGTCAGTAGAACATCCAGGCCTCGTCCTGAACGTGTTGGCGAGAGTGCTTACTCACATTTTGGTTGTCAGTGAAATTCTAGTCTCGCTGGTAGCACACATGCATATCTTACCTTGCAGCACTGCAATATAGCTCAGTAACATTCCAAGAAGGGCCTGGACGTGTCCCAAGAGGTCCCACAGGATTCAGTCATTAAGGCAGTCCTTATAAAGGAATCGGATGTTCTGTAAAGAGTAGGTATGTTTTCAAATATTATGTTTGATTATGCTTATAAACATTTTTCTATCCAGAAAAGTATCATACAGGCATATACACTGAAGTACCAGAAAAACTGGTATAGCCGTTAATACTTGGTAGGTCCTCCACAGTCCTCACGCTGATGTTTGTTAAGGCCCCAGCATTGAATTCTGATGTTACTTGAGGCAGTGTTGTACACTTATCGAGTGAAACAATTCTTGCCAGCCAATTCTTTTGCTTTTGCTTCTACCACTGAAATGCTGTGACCCATCTCACAAACTCCGACTATTAAACCGTGTTGAAAATTGCAAAATCGTCATAACTTGCCATTCTCACAGCAGAAACAGCTCTAGAAGCTTCCATAGATGTCTATCACTTTATATATGCACTGGAGGATGCAACCAATGATATGCATAGGGGCGCTGCTGTGTATTTTGTTAAGGTTCCTGTACCAGTTTTCCTGGTACTTCAATGTACAGCGCTGTGACAAAGTAATTGCCCCCTTCCTAATTTCTTGTATTGTTGCGAATTGATAACATTTAAATGTTTCAGACCATCAAACTAATTTTAATAGAAGATAAAGACAACACGAGTAAACACAATGCAGATTTTTTAAATGATCATTCCATTTATTGAAGATTTATTGAAGACAAAATAAGCGTCCCCCCCGACCTAATAACTGGTTGTGCCACCCTCTGCAATCAAATGTTTATTATGACTTTTTTACATCACTGTGGAGGAAGAGTTGTCCACTCTTCTAAGCAGAATTGTTTTAAATTTGGCTACATTGCAGGTATTTCGAGGTCGAACAGCCCATTTAAGGTCGCATCTCAGTGGGGTTCAAGTCAAGACTTTGTCTTAGCCACTCAAAAACATTTCTTTTCAGCCATTCAGAGGTGGAGCTAACAGGTCTGGCACTTATCATGCCTGGGTGGGGCTAGTAAAATTAAACCCAACAGTCAACTGAATTTAGGTAACTGGTTGATTTGGTAGCTAAGGGGGCAGTGACTTTTTCACATGGAACGATCTTTATCTCAGTGGAACGATCATTTAAAAGCTGCATTTTGTGATTACTCATGTTGTGCTTATCTTATATTAAAATTAGTTTGACGATCTGAAACGTTAAAATGTTAATAATTAAAACAGCACAATAGAAGAAATTGTGGAGGAAATAATTTAATAAAATACAAATGCAGCCGTTTCCAAGGAAAGACCTAAAAGACCGGCGGTTTATAAATGTTTCCACAGAAACACACCAGATTCAAGGTTTTTATATGAATTCATTTCAGTGCTCAGAGGGTAGCACAAGGAAGGACTGTGCTCAGAGTATTCCCACAGAAAATAGCTCTGACCGCAACACCTGCTAAAGATAGCAGCATCACAGCTAGCCTAATCTGCCTCATGCCCACTCTGTCCCTCAGTGATTCCTGTTGTGCCTTCAAAACGGTTCAGCTGTTGTGTTTCAATCGAAAATAGCTGCATTACACGATTTGCTGAACGGCAGTGGTGCCTAGGGTTCACAGACTTCAGGCAGTCGCTAAGGGCAACGTCTTTTTGCAGCCAAATATTAACCAGAAGAAATGCATCTTCGTTTATGCTCAATTACAACTGGGTTTTAGACTCTTGCATCCTTTACACAATTTGAGTGCGCATGCCTTCAAAATTCAATTCGGGTTAAAATTTACTACTGTACACATTAGCAATATTCGATCCGAGCTAAATAATCTTAGAATGTTGCATTATAATTTTGGTAACTTCTACAAGAATACAGTATTGCATTGTGGGCTTAGTCCTACACGTAAACCTTTCTTGTTTCATCAAGCAATATTACTTTTTTGCTATCATCATCATCTATTATGCTTCCTTTTATTAATTTTAAACACTTGGCTGACAAATATAGCTTCTAAAAAAACAAAGAAGGGAGGGGGGGTACGGGTGTTAATGTTAAAACATTTTTCTAAACTTTCTAGATGTAAAAAAAATGACGTGTCGGATATCTGACTTTCAGCACCCGTGTCTGCTCCTTTCCTCTGGGCCTGGAACGCGTGCACTCGATAAGCGTTCATTTCATCTTCCTGCAGCGATTAAAAACAGAGTCATCCTTTATCTTGCAAGATATGTGATATCGTTTAGAAAAATGTGGCTAAGAAAAGACTTCTCGACTATAGCTTTCCTTGGGCCATAATGCCAGCATGGCTAACCCTGTCTAACTTGGCAGTGCGATGAGGAGTAAGCGTACACCAGTGAATAAATCCCAGGGGATGAGTGGCCTTGGCGAGCCCTCAGTATAGAAAGCAAACCTCTCTCACATCCCCAACAGCTGCTTGCGCGCGTCACATGTACGTCGGAGATCTCAAAGGCTCCCGTGGCCCAGCGCTGCAAGCCTAGAAGATCGCAGCAAGTTCAATATTATCACGATCAGATCTCATCAGATGCATCATCAGACGCAAGCCATAATCTGTCTAGACTCTGTAGCGCGGCCGATCACCTGAGAAAGCACTTGGGTCAAACCTGTAATGTAGGCCACGTTTTCAGTAGGGCATGATTCGCGGTTATTTAAAGACGCACAGAAGTAGGCTGAGCGTCACATGTCAAACACTGGAAAAAAGGAGACAAACAGAAAGGAACAAAAAGGTGCAAGAACAGCCCAGAGGCTACACTGTGCATGACACTTGAGGGTGTGTCCGCAGAGCAAAATAAACGCTAAAAGCGCCATCAAGCTTTTCCTACTCAATCCCATTTACACTTATGTTCAAGTGTGTTGATGCTGATACAGCTTGGTTACCGTAGTGTAGGCTAAATAAAGCATTTCCTAAAATAAGCTTTTAGAAAAATGGCACAGAGAGGGGAACTGACATAAGGAAATAAGTAGCCATACTGTGTTCAAAGTGCACAGGCGGAGACGATCTTAAGCAACGCGTTACGTAGCCGGTCCGGCATGAATCACTCAAGAACACAGCATGACCGTACAAGTTGTGACACAAGGAAATGGCATGAGTCTGAGATTCACCTGTCCAGAGTGAAACCCAGAAAATCAAGCTTTAAAAATAAATAAATAGACAACCAAAGTGAAAAAGAATAAAAGAAGTGCAACCAAGGTTTATTGTTAAATATGCTCTGGGAACATTGATAAGCCATTGGAAAAGGAATTTCGAAACTCCACTGCAATAAAGTGCAAGTTTTCTGATAGCTAGGACTGTACATTTGTTTCTTCTGCTTGTGAAATGTGCGCCTAAGTACGAAAAGCCCTTGTTTTCCGCAAAAAAAGATCTAGAGTAAGAATTTGTCCATAATCAATACCGTATTTTTACAAGTCTGGTCAGGAATAAGAAAAAAAAAATCAATTCGGTGGGTGACCCAGCGCTCTGAGAAGATCAGCATTAAATTTAACGCCCTACATTCTGTAAATTAAGAAAACGGATCCAACCGCTTGTTTTATAGTTTAGCTTGCTGCCAAACGACTGGGGTTCAGAGGACCGCTAAAATAAACTCGGTTCGTTTTTTTTTTAAGGAAAACTGGAGAAAAATGATGACAGTAATCAGGCAGTTAGAAAACAGTGGCACAGTCCAGGAACATGGAACAGTCGCAATATCATACGCTGTGCATAGGAGAAATAAAGCACTTATGGTTTTCACGTAACGTCAACCACGTCGTAAAGCTTCTGTATGCTCAAAAGGGAGTAACAAGTGCATTCCATTCCCGAAACGGTGACAAAAATAATGAAACGAGGGCATAACCGTGGGTTCAGAAAACGGTAGCGATACAATCGTATTGTGCAGATGCCAGCAAGATTAAAGGAAAATTAAGTTAGACACATCCCGCCACCTTTGCATAGTGACAAATACAAAAGCCGAGGGATCAGGCAAAACTGCAAAAAAAAAAAATTAAAAAAAAAATCAATGAACAGCAAGAAATAAGCATTGCATGGGAGAAAATATCAGGCATGCCCACAGAACAGAAATGATCTATTCGCAAAGTCTTCGACAGACTCCTGTACATGTGGAGGTTTCAATTCAAAATGAGTTCCATGGTCTGAGACATTTTTTAAAACCAAATTTGATCGTGCCTTAGTCATTATCTATGCAGTAACACAAAAGCCTCGAGCTTCTCTGGAATATTTCCTCTATACGCGAGATTGTACTTGATGATGGTGCGAGCAGCCAAGCACTGCAGCGTGGTGTGATTTATGGGCTGAATCAGGTTCTTAGCCATCTCCTTCTCATCTAACAGGTCACACGCAGTCTGCCTGAAGGAGTTGGTGCTGTCAAAGTGCGTGCCACCTGCGATAAGCAGCTTCATGATGTCAGGGTGGTTGTTGGAGGCGGCTACGTGGAGAGGACTGTTGTTGTCTTCATCGCGACAGTTCACGTCAGCGCCGCACTCCAAAAGAATGGAGGTCACCTGGAACGAGGGGAACTTGCAGACGGGGTAGCGGCCGACGCACGTCGTGTTTCTGTCCACGGCCAGGTGAAGGGGGCTGTAGCCGTTTTTGCCGCTCGGCTGCAGCTTGAGGAACTTGTAAATGGTTTCTTTCTTGAAGTGGTCCTGCTCGACCGTGCACGGGACTTTCTCCAGCAAGCAGATGAGGTGCAGTATGATGGCGAGTGCCTTGCTGAGCTGAGCCGGGTCCGGTCCGGGCTGTCGCTGCTTCATGGCGCGCTCGATCTCCAGCACGCTTTTGCTAAGGATGCCCATGAGGTCGTCAAAGGACACAGAGGTCCCCAGGAGGCCTTTGGCACGGTCCTGCAGCATGAAAGAAAAAAGCTCGGCGAACGAGAGCAAGCTGCTGGCAGTCATAGGACTAAGCGGGTCCAAGTTATTCTGTTGCATGTCCAGAGCGTACTTCCACAGGTTGATGCACCGCTCAAAATTCCCTGAATCGGCGTAGACAGCTCCTCGGTACCGAATGTAGTACGACGTATCTGGATGCGAAGGGCCCAGGATGCGCTCTCGAATAAGGAGAGCCTGCATTCGCATCTCATCCGGGTCTGAGATCAAGCTGTCCAGCTCCTCCATGCTCCCGGCCTCCTTGGCGTAGTCATATGCCATTATAAGTTCTTTAGGTTCTCCTTTAAAGAGGACGTCGTTGCAGTCGCTGTACCGCATCTCCATGGCTCGCTTCCAGTATTTTAAAGCTCCCAGAAGATCCCTCTTTTTGTCCACAAACGTAGCACCCAGCAATTCCAAAGCGTTAATTCGTTCCACTTTGCTCGTTTGAGGGTGTTGTGTTAGGAAGTCTACTATGTTTGTGTGCCCAGTGACACTGGCTGAGAGCAGAGGAGTCATTCCATAGCCATCCTTTTCCATCGTTGCACCATACTTCAGAAGCATTTTCATTATCTCCAGACTTCCAGATTCAGCACAGTCATGCAAAGCGGTGTTACCTACAAAACGCAGAGAGGTCAGCGGTTAAATGAGACATCACAAACCTCAGGACTGAAAGTTAAACATAAGTAATACAGCAAAACCTGAAAGCTCAGAAAGAGATAAAGGATTAGAGCACTCCTTAAACTCGACAAACTGCTTCACGTGTGTAACAATGACAATGTACAAGGTTTGTAGCAACATGTTTACCTTTGACACTTTTCCTATTAACGTCGGCACCTCTTTCCAGCAGATACTGCGCGATCTCTTTGTGGCCCTTATAACAAGAAATCATGAGGCACGTGTGGCCGTGCCGATTGGCCACTTCCAAGTCAGCTTTGTGTTCCACCAGGTACCTGACGATGTCCAGGTGGCCGTCGAAGCAAGCAGCTCTGAGAGGGGTGGAATTGGTCAGGGTAGTGTTGTTTACAGATGCGCCGTGGCCCAGGAGCGACTGCACTACCTTCAAGTGTCCGGCGGCCGACGCGGCCCACAGAGGAGGGGCTCCTTCGATGGTCTCGCCGTCAAAATTGACAGATCCTCCCACTTCCACGGGGGCACAGCAGCACTCCAGAAGGTACTCGACCAGATCCAGGTGCCCGTAGCGTGACGCCATTAACAGTGGCGTTGCTCCGTTCGTTTTCTCAGACATCAGTTTTGTAACCTCGTGGTCGGTTTTGTTCTCTAAAAGCTTCTGGAGCAGCTTGAGTTTGCCATCTCGGGCTGCGTTGAATACAGCGGTTTTTAAATCCATCGCATCTGGTGGCTTGCTTTCGTCCTAAAGGAACAGAAGAAGACACTGAGAACAGGTCAGACGGTCTGAGACAAGCGAATGAAGGAAATCAACTCAACACCTTCTACAGTTCTTGGTTATATCCGACTACACACGCCTAAATGTAATGTGTCATGGATCAACAATACCATTAGCTAGCATGATTATTAATGATAGCTCTGTGCTAGCTGGCTAACATGCTATTTATTTAGATAAATAACAAGTATCATCCTAGAAAGCTTGTTAAAAAACAAACAGTTAAAAACAGTTGTTTTAGGATTAAATCAGACCCGGACTGCTTGAGATCACAGCCTGGAAAATGACTCGCTAACGTTAACTGGGTTGTTTAGTCAGCCTAGTTAGCTAGTTATGTCAGTTTGCATAGGGCCAAATTCCAGACATGCTTACTACATTAGTCAGAATGCCCAGAAAGTCATTTTGTTACATAACCGAATGACGGTAACTTTAACTCCCGGACGTTGATACGTGTAACTGTCCCCTTTCTCTGGCTAGTAAATATGTGCTACGTCGCTACGCAGCTTAGCAATGGAGAAAGTGGCCGACTTTACCTTGTAGTCGCTGCGCCTCGATGTCGGTCGAAGCTAAAATCCACTCCGTCACCTCAGTCGGCTCTCAGAACCATGACAGCACAAGAGACGCTCAAACCCACCGGCGCTAGTGGATTTCTCATCATACCTCCTGGCTTTGCCGAAATCCAACACCTTATTTTAATGGAAATCAAACCGTAGTGCTGGAATCCGCTTGCAGCTCGCCACCCCCGCTTAGCTCACAACTCACCTAGCTTAGCTAGCTCACGCCTGTAGCTCGCTAATATTAGACCGAACCGCAGAGCAGGGCTTTTTTTTCCTTTAATGAAGTCTTCTGTCAGGAAACAAACACAGTCCGGCGGCTCTTCTCTGAGCCTGTTTATTTTATAGCTTGTCCTCACACGGTACTTTCTCTTCCTCACAACGTATAAGGAAGTGTATGACAGTAGCTACTCTCGCGCCTCGGCAGCTTCCCGTTAAAGCCACATTACTCCCGCCCCTTTAATGATTGGCGCGCAATCTAGCCAATCAGAAACGCAGGCTCTCAGTCGGACGTCTAACTGAACGTAAACAATAAATGTCTGTGGTCACGACATCAGGGACTCGAGAAGTTACTCACGACGGCTAGATTTTCAGTAGCCATGGTGTTTAAACACTTAACACAGAAACATATTGTTATTAAAATGTGTAGAGGTGCTTATATAGCCATCATCTACATCTGTATCTATATCTATACCTATATATTTATCTGTGTATTATGTGTATACAGTATATACATAAACACATATGTTTTGTGTGTGCATGCATGTATGTATGTATATGTATATATGTGTGTGTGTGTGTGTATATATATATATATATATATATATATATATATATATTTAAAGTGTATCACAAAAGTGAG
>JAOVVG010000032.1:2094313-2104462 GCA_028566375.1 Leptodoras nelsoni | reverse complement strand
TACATAACTCCACGTGTTCATTCATAGTTTTGATGCCTTCAGTGAGAATCTACAATGTAAATAGTCGTGAAAATAAATGAGAAGGTGTGTCCAAACTTTTGGCCTGTACTCTACGTACTATATAAATGTATTGTTCAATAAATTGATGGATATTACAGTATCCGGTAGTGTGTGTGCAATAGTGCAGTAATGTAAAGCGTACAACCCTACTAAAATATCGGGGGTGGAAAAACTGACAATTATCTAATTAATCACAATTATTTGTATGACAGTTAATTATCTGAAATATCATGATCGTGACAGCCCTAACTTCTACCATGGATCTCAGGAACCATGTCATGAGTTAATCCAATCATGTTATTCAACACCCAGTTCCAGGTGCAGATAGCTTTCATGCGTGATATGCACTGACCCTGAAGTTCACTTGAAGTGAACCCTAGACCACTGTTTCAGGTGCACCAGAGCTCAAGTTCCTGGACCACACCTGAGTTTGAATACGTTTCTGCTTGACCAAAATGAATTCTTGGTACAAACAACCTCAGGTCTGGAGATCATTTTTAAACAAAACACATTAGACACTTCTAAACTGCCTGAGAATTACGGTCTGTTTTAACGTCTACGCTGTTTTAAAGCTGAGACCATATGGTACTGAGTTACGTACACTGGTACATGTCTGTTCCCTGAGACAGAAGCTAGATTAACGAAACATCAGGAGGGAAAATCTTGTTGAGGGTGTATAAATTTGTCAAGCTGCCTTGTCGATGAGAACAGCAGCAGGAGCTGTATTCGTGGATAACAGTGTTGCGGATGTAGCGTGCCCTGCTGCTTTTCTTCCTTATTACTTCTCCAGATAAATGTGCCTTTTTTTCCTCCCCAGCATGACCTGCTGAGCTTTCTTCAGCATCGGAGCCGGATGTCTATACTTGCATTGAAGCTGTTTACATGGCTGTGGGTGCAGAGGTCCCTCAGTTTACAGCTTCGTATGCGGCTTTCATAGACAAGCATACGCTGTAAAGGAAGAATCCACCCTGACGGACTCTGAATGTGTTTATGTTGAAATCCTTGTGATGGTTTAAGTAGTTCTGATGCCATTTTGTTGGTTGGTCTTGTATTTTTGTTGCTCCTGCACTTGCACTGTGTTATAGAGGAGACTGGAGTTAGCCGGTAGTGATATTAGAATTAAAGTTGACGTTTGGAATCTGATCTCTTTGGACTAAAGTGCTGCTGCATCATGGTCATTATGGTAGAGATGAAGCAAGGGCTAACGACCACTTACACCGCTACCAGTGAGCAGTCGAGTGGCACTGTGGGTACGCAGGAAATTTGCTAGAGTATAATTTACACAAATTAAACAACATTTTACTGAGTGGGACCAAATGTTATCTACAGTAAATTTTCTTCAATTGGAGTGAATTATACTGTAGCAGATTTTCTCTGCAATGTAGGAAGATGTTAAGTGAAGGCAAAATGAACCAGCATGCCAATAAAAGAATTTCATTACAGAATAAATCTTTGCTACAGAATAGATAACAGATTATTTATAAAGATTAATATCATGATATTCTGGATAGCTTCCTTTTTTAAGCTTTTGCCTAGTGAGCTGAAAGGCAAACATCGTTTGCTATACAAATGAGTGACTCTTTTTTATTATTGTTGTAGTGCTGTAACCTTAAGCAGCATGTTACAGTAGTCCGTATCGTGAGCGTGGACACAGCAGGTGGAGTTAAGCGTCCTCTTCTAGTCCCTATCAGGTTCCAGTTTTGACTGTGGTTTTGTAAATGCAAATCGCACCATTTCCATTTTGAATGATATATTTGTCAAAGTACCTTAAATTACTGTGGGCAAACACATTAATTGATGATTGCAGGTTTTATATTTGCATAATATAAAATCTTTCGTGCTACACTATTTGTATAAACACCTAGCAAACTATAAGGAACATATACAACACACTGTGTTCCTACCACTACAATATAACATCATTCAAATTATAGTTCATTGTTTAAACAGTATCGCACATGCGCTTATACTGAATACTGGCAGGGCTGTGATTTGGTCATAGTTACCAGCCTGCAGGCTGAATGCTGTTAGTAATCAGCGATATTGTTTTTATACATATAAACAGTCCAGAACAAGAAATTTTAGTCTGTTTAAAGGAATCTAAAGGCAGCTCTTCTGGAGACTTTGTCACACTTGCTTCTTTTTTGTATAGAGGTTGTAACAAAAGTTGTAACTAAACACAACAGGGTGCCTAAAACCTTTGCACAGTACTGTATGCTCTGGCTTTTGTCGTTCAAACACATGAGGCTGTACAAGTCAAATAAAGCTGCTAGACGGAGCATCCGTTTTTCAGGTCGTACTGGTGTTTGACCTTTTCCACAACTAGTGGACATGTTTCAGCATTTCAGAGCAGAGAATTGTCTATATTCTATATTTATTTTTTTTAATGATTAGATTTTGGCTGTGTGTATCAAATAAGTATGAACTAAGAGACATTATGGACACTGTATGGCCAAATAGTCTGTAATGGTGAGTTTATTTTATTTGCTAACTCACACTGACGTGTACACTTTTGTTAAAGGTGGCTCCGGCAAAATTGCCGTCTTTATCTGACGAGCTTTTATAGTTATTTTTAAGTTAAAATTTCATTCCTGAAAAATATCCTTTACTATGTCCTCTGGTGATGGCACCAACACTGGCACTAACACTCCTGTACTAAATCCTGATTTCGCACTAGGAAGTGGAATTCTATGCGGCAAGCACAAGCCGATCTTCAATCTGCGTTCTCGTCTGTTCTTGTGTACTTTAGAAACGGTCGCAGCCCGAGTATCTGACGCAGCCCTGCTGCATTCAAAAGTCTTCATCTAGCCAAGTACAGTTTAAATCCTGGATGTGTTCTTGCTCCGCCTGTGTTACCAAGGAAGCATTTGGAGGTGACTTGTGTGGACTTAGGACAGTCAGATATCCCAGAATGCATTTCTCACCAAGCCACTCACTCCAGTTCCAATTACAGAATAGCCGTACAGCGTCCTTCCATCCTCCAGGAGTTTGTACTCGTGTGTCGAACTTGCCATGTCTGCTCTACCAAGTCCAAACATGCCGTACTTTGTATTGAGAAATGCCCATGGGCACTCTTGGAACGCCCCTCGGCCACTCAGATTAGTGGGCCGGAACTAACTGTTGCACTAAACTAGTTTATCACTTGTTTTTGTCTAATACTAAATATCTAGATAGCTTAAATGTCTGTATTCTTGTCTGAATGTTTTGTAGGATCTTTTGTCAGAGGAATTGATCTGTTTGTATTGTTCGTATCGTATTGAAACTGCGATCCAGATCGAGTGATTGACTGGCAGACTGTCATTTGCCCACAGTAGCTTCAGTAGCTTCCCTCAAGCCATTTCAAATATATTTCACTTTCTGGAGTTGTGTCTTTGTCGGACATGCTATTTATGGAGGAGATGTGCTTATTCCTGAAAGCCATCACAACAGAGCTGACGTGAGTTGGGCAGTAATTTGACAGGGCTTGTCAGCTCTGAATAGCTGAGATCTGGTGAATACTTGATAAGATGCCATGCCCTCAAACCCGAAAACATTCTGATGTAGGGCAAAATGAAAGATGTGCTGGATTAGTGCTAGTAATTACCTAGCCCAGAAGTCCTCACACCTCTTACAAGTAAATGTCTGCAGTCCATTTAGTCACAGTTTTGTTTGTGGGAAATTGCCTTATTTTACTGTGTTCTACTGTCTGCTACTTCGCACATTTTGTATCTGTACTTTTTTTTTTGGCTTAATGTAGCATCTGCATTTTGAGCCTGAAATGCTTCACACATTAAATAAATAAGCTATCTACAAAAAGCACAGTGCTTGCAGCTGGCAAACAGTCAGGAGATCTCAGGTTGATTGGTGGTGCAGCACCAGATCATTGGACTCTATAATTCATGGCAGTCTGATGTGTTCAGTCAGTCAGCAGCTGGATTTAGTGCACACTACAGACATGTTTAAATTCTGCCACGCAACATGCAGCACTAAATTATTTACAGTAGCTTTCTGTCAGCGTCCTATAAGACACGCGCTGACCTACTTTCATAAACAAATCTGGATTCGGTCTGTGACTAGGCAGTATGCATACTTTCTGTAAATGTGAAGCACATAGCAGTGCACTGATTAGATTAAAGTAATGGACTTCTTCACCTGCTTAAGATTCATGCTTGTAGTGTTCAGAATGTTGAAACCTCGCAGCACCGAATCATATTAAATACGACTCTGGGATTGTAGGAGTCACAAGATGCAGAGAGCCGTTCTCCAAGAAAGGTAATCTGATCCTGCATTCCCTAGACCAAGGTGTTCCAGCTCTGATGTAGTCGCTCATATCTCACCACTATGCTGTGGTTTAGTTTAATTAAACATGAAATCAGGACATCTAGACCCCCTTCTCGGTCTTCACCGCCCCAGACCTCACGTTTCAGTGCTTCTTTTTGGTTTGGCTTCACAAATAATTAGGCCTGGGCCCTCCTATATGCTAATGATTTACTAATCTCCTCCTGAGTGCAGGGCTTAATGAGGGCGGATTATCCTTAGCGAGAGCTGCGGTATGGAAATAAGTCGCATCGCAAGATGGGAGAGCAGAACGACTTTACACGTTTTGAAGCATCTCGAACCGGGCTCGTTTTCCTCCGAGGCCACGCTTGGATCGTAAACAAAAACTAATGAGTTGCAGTAAAGAACCTTCACTCATGGAGGTTCAGGGAAGTAGGGCACTGCAAGATATCTGAGTATGTGAGAAAATCAAGTGTCTCAAAGGGAAAAGATGGGTGGAAGTCTTGCGTGCATCGATTTCTGTACGTGCAGACAGATACACAACACTGAATTTTCATAGTGTCGGAGTTCAGTTGGTAACCATGTCTAGTACAATGCCCCTGAAATCAACATTTCAGTCTTATGGACAGAAATATGGGGAAAAAAGCTGCTTTGGAGCTGAAATTGAATAATGAATAGACTTTCAGCTTTGATTTACAGGAATTTAAATTTAAACCATGCACACAGTGTGGGATTTACACGTGTATTTTCACGTGTTCCCAAAAGTAATTGGACCAACAGTCATAAATTAAATGGTCCTTTTTAATACTTTTACAAGCCTTTTAAAGTGAATGTCTGCCTGAAGCCATAGACATCACCAGATGCAGGGTTTCTTCCCCTGTGGTGTCAGTCGTTTACTGCAGCAGCCTTCAGTTCCTGCTTGTTCTTGGGGGCATTTTGCCTTCAGCAATTGAACCATTATGGATGTGAAGATTCTTGTGCGCTGTTGGCTGTAAATCAATCAAGCGTCAATACGATTTCACTCCGAGTTCCTGTTTCAGAAGGAAAAACATCAACATATCAACAAATCACAGATCTTCGCACTCACCATTTCTCTCAGACTTTAGGTGGTTTCATTCTGTATAGAGCTGCTTTGAACAGCTCTGAAACCAAATGTGGAACATGTACCGAGTACATTATTGTACTGATGATTGATGAGATTATTTAACAATTTCATTATCATATGCTTCTCTAAAGTGGCCCTAGTGTGTGAGTGTGTGCGTGCGAGTGTGTGAATGTGTGTGCCCTATGATGGATTGGCGCCCTGTCTAGGGTTGTTCCTGCCTTGCGCCCTATGTGGCCGGCTAGGCCCCGGCTTCCCCGTGACCCTGAAAAGGAATAAGCGGCCAAGAAGATGAATGAATGAATGAATGAATGAATGATCATATGCTTTCACTGCCACAGGGGTATATCTGAGTGAGTCTCCACTGGGCAGATATGATAATGCTGTATGTCTGTCTAAATCTTTGGTGTGTAAACTGTGAGAAGGCCCCTAGCCAGTTTTGTGGTTTGAGATTCGCTCTGTCCTCCTGAATGTAACATGGCTCTAAACCCCCTTAAGGCCCTGTTTAAAATGGCACAACACTGGGCAAGAGCCGCCAGGTACCTGGCAAATGAAAAGCAGCCTGCCTCTGTGTTCTGTCTCTGCTTGGCCTGGTTTTGATGTGGTGGAACAGTAATTGTCTGAATGAGCAAACACTTGAGAATGAGCGCTGACCACACAGGCTTATGGAAGAGTGGGGAAAGGGTTTAGCAAAAGTTCTGTGCTATAGAAACCCCAGCAAGCAAACAGTATAAATAATACAGGTAGGTTCATTACTATTAACCAGTTTAGAGTACAGAAATCCTATTACAAATGCAAATGCCTTTTTCTCAAGAAACTGTAATCCTCGTGATGCATGTGATGTGGAAATGAAGCACACAGACGGTGATTATGATTCTGCCCTTTGCCATTATGTTATGCTAAACCAGAGCTTGGGACTCCATTCTTGCTTCATTCCATTCATGCCAGCGAAAGTGAGGGAGCCTCTTTCTATATTATTCAGGCTTATTCGGCTGAGTGGAGAACTGTTACCATTCCTCATTTTTCCACGCTAAGCAATAGGGAAGGTGAGGCCTACCCATGATTAGTGATGTGACGAGTGCTGAAAGAGTGCTCTGTACATCCAACTCCGTCATTATGCGCCTTTGAGCATCGGACCGCTGGGGAACAATCCTAGCCTTTGTTCGGTGGTGGTATTGCACTCTAGCTGTGTACTGTACTGAATGGCAGTGTGAAAACCATGTGAAAATCCCCTGGGGCCTGCATGAACTCAGCCAGCTTTAAGGGAACCAGGCCCTGACTGGAACAATGAGGCATTTTTCCTATTCTTTTTGCTCTCAAACAAAAAGAAAATGCCCAGACTAATGCCCCAAAGGCTGCAAGCTCAGACTAATACGAGGTTCTGGGGTTGCTGTTTTGTGTTGCGGGTGATGCTTGTTGCGTGGGTCATGAGTCGGATGTGCACTGCTTGTTTTTGTTGGGGCAGAGCGCTAGTTCCAGCTCCGCCCACCAGAAGCCACAACAGAGGATGTAATGATGGACAAGAAAAATGTCCTAGGTGACCTCATTTTTATCAAACAAATAACTTACTTGTTGTTTACTTGTTGCTTTCTCGTTTGTGTAAATGTCAGTGGATGGCGTTTGCTTTGTGAGCCTTTTTATATAAACTTGCACTTTTCATTCAGGGTTCATTAGACTTGTACGGGATATAAAGCTGAAAGGAAATGAGGAAATCTAATTATAACGGTGGAATCTTCAGTGCTTCTAAACATGAAGAGGCCTGATTTATGAGATAACAAATCCTAGAGAGGGCCGTAAGAGAATGCATTATTGAAATGAAAATACTCCGCTCTGAATCATGCCCATGTGTTGTGCAGTCATCCGTGTCTTTCCATGCTTTCTCCAATTACGGTTGCCATTTTGTTTGCTGTCTTTGGCGACCTGAGCCTCTGGTCGGGCATGTCGACATGCACCGCTCTTCACCTTAATTGGATCTTGGTATTCACCTGGGGCCTGACTCGATCGGGGCCTGATTTGCTTTCCATAAATGCCGATCTGTGTACCACCCTGGTTGGATGCTCGTCTGCTCGCCAGCGTTTAGGCTTTCTCTTTGTTTGAGTGCTGAAAGCACATTAAAACCGCACTTGCTGTCTCTAGAGTGTTTCAGCAGTAGACTTCGAAGTGTGAAAAAAAGAAGGGATCACAGTCACTGCTGCCGCATAATCCATTGACTATTTTTCATATCACATCTGGGCTGTGTTTACTTTGAAGTGCTCCTGCTGCGGGAGCAACAACGGAGCTTGATTTTTCAGTACCATGCGCTTTCTTTTTTCAAAATAAATGACTTTTCAGTTCTCTGAATGGGATTGATGTTGGGGTCGGATCTGTATAAAATCAACAGGAAAGAAAGACACACCACCCACCCCATTCCTGTTTAGGCTGCTAATTCTTTCACACTGTGTACGTGCAGGGCTGCTCTAACGTCACTCGGTGCATCCTGCTGGCTGCTATGCATCTGATCCCAATTCTTTAGAGGCTTTAGCATCTTTCAGCCACCATCTTTTGGCTCAGGGTCTTCAGTATGTTTACGGTTTGAGTCGAGACAAAGAGAAGATTTAATATTGTTCCATCCGATGACGGTCTGGGTCAGACGTGACTCCACCGCTGGCGTCGGCTTCCAACACACAATGAATGCTCGTAAACTTTGTTAACGTATTTTGTTTATATCTTTTGGAGTGAGGTTATTGTTTGTTGGATACATGGCAAAAATATTTTGAAGCAGATTCCTTCTAGACAGGATGCAGAACACATTTAGATGTTGAACATTTGTTCAGCATGCGTCTTTAGCATTTCAGACAGATAGGATGAATGTGACATATAATACCACGCATACAGGGAGTTGTTTACATCTTGCTTGGGCCAGTATGGCATCCCAGTTTTCCCTGAGAAACTCCCACCGTCTTGAAATGACTGACACGGACACAGAACTTTACAATGCATTCCTCGGAACAGTGCTATGAGGAGTACATAAAGGAAGACTGACATTTTGTGTGGAGACAGACAGCACTGTACAGCGGAAAAGCCTTTCCAAGAGCTCGGTGGCCATGGCAACCAGTTAACCTAGGAATTGGGGAGGGGGCTTTATCCATAATTAAGGATGTTTGGGGGAGAGCTCCGTTCTGGTCAACACTTGAGTTGAAGAGTCGCACGGTCAATATATATCCATTTAATATATAACAAAGAACATGTAGGCTCCTTTTTATTGACCCCCCACCCCCCTTCCTCACCCCCCACCCCTCTGACTTTGGTGAGGGTATGCACATCAGTCTGTTTCTACATATAGAAGCCTTAATGCTGGTTTATGATTAAATAAAGAGCCTAATTAAATTTTTCCATTGCCTATTTTTAAACTGTAAATGAATCATTTTCTAGTGTATTGAAAAATATCCCACAGACAGAGCGCGAGATTATACTGTCTGCTGTTTCTCCTGCTAATATTGATTAGTCAATTTTCCAATTCTAGCAAGCCCTAAAAGCACAGTGAAGCCATACGTATGGATGCGTTTCAGTCTGAAGCTGTCGCTGCATCTGGCAACCCGACTCGCCATATGTTATGTCAGTTGTTGATGAAGAGTTTTCAGTATCGGGATGTAAAACGAGTTTCTTATTCTTTAAGTGTTATTCATATGGGTAGGAATATAGTGAATTTGCCTTCTGTTCCTTTTTCTTGATTTATTTTGAGACATTATTGAGTATCAGATGACAGAACAAAGTCAATATGCCCAATTGCCATTATTAAGAATGTAGTAATTCATTTGCAAGTACCCTATTTTTTTTTAAGATTTATAATGACTATAATATCAACATTTTATTGTGTAAGATGCATATGTACAGTATGTGCAATATAAGTGACTAAAACTAAAGGAATATTCCTTTCACTGACTCACCAGTCTAGTCAGAAGTGGTGTGTTGTTATAGGATAATAATCGATGACAGGGTGATGTGTTGTGACCCGACACAGAAATAAAAAGACTGGGATTCTCGTAAACCTACTTGTAAAGCCTGACCTGTAGCTGGGGAGCCCCTGACATATGTATGGTTTCATTTCAGTATACAATATGTACTATGATTTTTCCTGCTTAAAATAAGTTTGGACTTTACTCTCAGGGTGCACAATTCTTATGGAAAAATACTTTTTTACTTGAACTGAGACAACAATCATGATCAACCAATGATTCTTTATAGTATGTACAGTATATTTACTAAATTCTTGTCTTTTAAGTTATTTACTGGCACATTTGTGTTCCAAAAAATGCAGTTTATTATAAAACATGAATCTTTTAGCATACCAAGAACAGCATGTCCTTCCTGAATTAAATAATTTGTCATCTTTTCTGTTATTTTCTGAAGCAGAAATAATAATAATAATAATAATAAGCCATTTTGTGTAAGAAAATCTCGTCTTGACAAGGGCATTCTAATGCATATTGCTATAATTCATATAGGTAATTTTATATTCATTTATAAATTCATTCAATAACCGCTTTATTCTGATCAGGGTCAGAGTGGATCTGGGGGAATATACGATACGATATATATACAGGGGTTGGACAATGAAACTGAAACACCTGTCATTTTAGACCACAATGATTTATTATTATGGTGTAGGGCCTGCTTTTGCGGCCAATACAGCATCAATTGGTCTTGGGAATGACATATACAAGTCCTGCACAGTGGTCAGAGGGATTTTA
>JAOVVG010000032.1:2059337-2078322 GCA_028566375.1 Leptodoras nelsoni | reverse complement strand
AACAAACAAACACACACACACACACTTTTTTTTTGGAATACCAGATGTGTGTGTGTGTGTGTGTTTCTGCCATATTCATGACTGAAAATAATTGAATGGGCTCTGTTGTTTGTTACCATCACCTGAGACTAGAGCATCCTTCTCCTCCTCCTCCTCACATGTCCATCTCAGGTCTCCAGAGATATTCAGTACTGACTGCCAAATGTGACTGATGAATGGCTAATGTGTCAGGAATTTTGCCCTTTGCTATAATGGGGTGAAATGAAGCACATTATTCACATCCTGAAGTCTGAATTTAAGCAGCAAAAATGACAAAGGTTAATATTTCCACACTGGTTATCTTATAGTATAGTAATATAGTATAGAAAGATACTCAGCCACTGAATTCCACTTTTATTACAAATAGGTTTTTTTAGGATTGGTTTTGAATCTCACTGCATTACCCTAAGAGAAATAAATCTGCAATCTGCAATCTACATTCCTGTCCTCTAGTATTTTTAATGACTATTACTTATCTACACTGTTATTACTATGATGAACAATGAAAATAATTTCTAAGCAGACAGAAAGAAAATCAATCAGATGGGCCCAGGCAGCTAGTTTGCAAGGGCTGACCTTCAGCACCTCAACAAAATTGTCATTTAGCAGAGGCCATCTCCAGCACCCTGCTGCATGGGAGCCACCTGGGCCCTGCTTATTTTAGATGGATAGTAAGACAGAGGGAAATGAAGAAAAACAGAAGACACAGCCTTAGGATGGGCTGATACAATGAAACATTCGTCACATGCACAGATTTTTTTGGTAAAACCATTAATTCTTTCATCCATCCATCTTCAGTAACCTTTTTTATTCTGGTCAGAGTTGCTGTGAATCTGTGAATCTGTTCATGAACCTGGAAGGAAGATGGAAATGTACCCTAGATATGTCTGCCTGACAGCTTTATTTATATATTTTTTATTATTTATATATTTTATATCTACTGACTACAAAATTGTTCTTGGCTGATTTGGTGTCAGTAAAATATATGCCAAGGATTTACCAGAAAAAGAGGCAAGGCAAACAGAAGCCTCCAATGTGTTGTTTTGATCCTCTGTGCATCTGGCCATTTTTTTCTGGCAAGTAAGTGAAAAATCGATAAATTTAGCTGTTCTTTGACATTGGGACAAACCCTTATCCAACTCAAGAGAAACCTTTCTTCGTTGTCCCCCTATAGACGAAGACATAGACGAGACCTTGAGCACAGGTGCTGAGAGCTGCAGCTTGAGCACATGAGACTTCCTACATGACCATGGACCATTGGAATGAGCTCAGGGTCAATTAAAGACATAGAAAGACACAATGAGTAAGCACAGGCTGGCTACAGTGAAGATAAAACAATTTTATTAAACAATTACTAACATTTTATCAAGATAGACCATGAATCTTTGAGTGCACAAACTGGAACTACACAGATGGTTTAAGAAACTACACATATGGCTCAAAGTCACACATGCAATATATTCCACTGAACTGTTAGATTATGATGTGCACTATGTTTCATACAATCTACTGTTACTGGGCTGAGTGATATCACAATCACCATATCCATTTACCACGTCTCATTCAGATGTAAAAGACAACAAAAAAACCACATGTAACAGCAGTACGATAATTCCTGCTCTCACCTGTCTCACACACACACACAGCATAGCACATCCTAAAAAACATTATAAATGGAAAGCGATGCATTTACAACTGAGATGTCTTCCAAAAATATTCAGTAAATGTCTCCAATCTCCAGCCTTGTGGAAGAGTCTGGCCAGTCTGCATGTAGGTAGGCATGTGTGTAGGCAGAAAGGCAGGTAGGCCATCCAATCTTTTCTTTCAGACTAAATGAAACATTTGGACAGGCTTTTTACAGTCCTGCAAATGCCAAAAAAAACAGAACTTGATTTATTGAAAGAATATTTCAAAAAATATAACAAAAAAACCCACAATCACAGTGTCCATAAAGCAGATCCTCAGTATGCACTAATATTCACAAGTTGAAAACCGAGTTTGTACTACAGCTGATCATAAATGGGCAGCAAGGCACCATAGCTTAACCTGGTAAATCAGCTAGCACTCTTCTTTGCTTTGGAGAAATTTGGGAACACTCTTGACAACACTGCTTAAATTGATTGATGTTTGAGGTCATTTGTTTAAGCACAGCTCTCTAAAGATCCTGCCCCTGCATCTAAAGGGGTTGAGATCTGGACTTTGACTTGGCCATTCCAACACCATTCGAATGTCAACTTGGTGGTGTGTTTTGGGATCGCTGTCCTGTTGCATGACCCAATTTTGGCCTAGCTTCAGATGTTTGACAGATGGCCTCACATTGCTCAGGAATATTCTGGTATAAAGTTGAGTTCGATGTTGTTGTCTTAGTGACTGCAAGTGTCCCAAGTCCACAAAGTGGCTACAAAACAAGCCCAAGTCACCAGCACTTCAACAGCAAGCTTAACAGTTGGTATGAGGTGTTAGTGGTGATACGCTGTGTACTATTGCCCCAAACAGGCTTGATGACCAAACATGTCTACCTTGGATTTATCAGTGTTTTGTGGTTTGTTCAGATGCAATCCTAATCTCTTCAGCCATATTCATTTTGAAAAAAAAGTCTTTTTTCCTAGCCACCCTACCATGAAAGCCACACTTGTTCAGTCTTTTTCTGATTGTGCAGTCATGAAGAGAAACCGTTAATGTGTTAACAGAAGCCTATAAGTCACATGCTGTAGCTCTTGGATTTTTTTCCCTGTAAAAGTCTCTAAGCATGAAACAATCTGACTTGGGGCTGAAATCACTGGGATGCCAACTCCTAGGAATATTTGCAACCGTCTTGAAGGCTTTCCATTCTCTCCAATCCTTGCCACTGTAGAATGGTGAATTGTTTGGACACAGCCTTATAAACTTTCCCAGATTAATGAGTGGCAACAATTGCTTTTCTGAGGTCATGGCTGTCCTTATTTGTTGGCAGGACGTAGACACACCTGAGTGCTCCAGAAAAACAGTCACAATTCTTGATGAATATCTAGCCTTGTGCATTTAATTAAAAACACCTGGCAGTTAATTACGGGCTTGAAGATTGTGGAAATAGGAAGGGCGTACTTATTTTTTCCCACCTGGTTTCCAAATATTGGTTTAATTTTTCCAAAAAAAATGACCACATATTGAAAGCTGTGGTTTTTTTTTGTCATGTCACCTGAGGTTATTTGTTTGATTATAGGTGAAGGCTACTCAATTGTTATTTAAGCCCTGATTCATATAAACCTAGAATTTAGGAAAGGTGTACTTTCTTTTGCCCATGAATATATCTAGAACTATTCAGTGCGGTTTTAGACACACCTTGTGTGTCGGTTGTGTTATGCAAACGTATCTTGTGTGATGCGTTCTCTTACACCATATGTTAATTACAGCAACAGACCAATCATAGTGACTTATTCAAATACATATTGGCTTCGGTATGCTGTATGCTATTTGGGAGGGTGTTGGTGTCCTCTTCCAGGATGACCATGTTTCCATCTACAGTGCACAAGCATTCACTGATGAGACTGAAGATGACAAATCATATGCCATGGCCTTCACAGTCACTAGATCTCAACAAAACTGGCTACCTATGGACTGAATTGTTAGACAGGGCTTTCCCTCACCATCATGATAACACCAGTTGAGAGAATATCTTCTGGAAGGATGTTCATCCCTCCAGTACAGATCCAGAGCTGTGTAGAATTGATGTGCATTCAAGCTCTCGCATGGCCTAACAGCTTAATAAGCAATGTTAATGTTTTTTCCCCTTGCATTTTTTAATTGGTACTATGATGAAACAATACTCTCCTTTGTATCTGGGAGGGAAAAAAAGCAAAACAAAAAAAGGAAGGAAACTCAATGCTGGAGAATGTTTGGAGAAATCTTCATCTGCATCATGAATATTATGTATTTAGCCAGCTTTGGGGAATTCATACCTAACATTTTTGTCTGTGCAGTGTGCATTTATAAGACAGACACTCAAGAGTGTTGAAGCTTTGCAAGAGTTTACAAGCTCAGGCAAAGCCCTGTGCCATGCCAGTACTCCTCTTTACAATGCAGCTTACATCACTTTCCTTTATCGCACTGCTGCTGGTCTGGCATGTAAACAGTCCAGGTGGTCTCCATGACCATACCATGCTGAATAAAACAATGTGGAGAAAATATTATTACAATACTAAGTACACTGAGATCTGGTCTAATACAATGAGATGAAGTATATAATTAAACACATTTCTGCAGTAATTCCAACTACACTCATCATCATGCCAACTACAGAGTGTCTGTTTGTCAGTGTTTCAACAAACTGACACATAAATCTATAAAAAAAAAAAAAGGATGATCTGATCTGCTGCATTGCTGGTGCTGCCAGAATGACAATTCAGATACATTTTCTGTCTCTGCTATGTTACATTACAGTCACTGAAAGGGACTTTACTTAGATATTGAAAAATGTTTACATTCACACTAGTCCAGTCGCTGATAAAGAACATGACATTATTGAAGGCGACTCATGACATTATTGAAGTTGGGAATCTGTCAGTGGTGAACTAAAATGTAAGTGTTTTTCATCAAGTCACAACAAAACAAGCATTTCTGGACATGTTCATCAATTTTAAGTGTCCTCTGGAAACTCTTATGTTAGGTTTGCTGTAATTGCAGTGCAGTTCTGTAATGCGTCTGAAGCTGCAGTGCGTTTTCTAAATGTTGTGCATGCACTGATTTGTTGATGTTTACTTAATTTGCTTGCATTTCTGCAGTACGTAGAGCTCTCAGCCTCGCCATAGAACAATGACAGGATTTAGTAGAAAATTACACAGTTTACAAGTGTATGAGTGCTGTTTTATATCATAAGCAGTCTACCCCATGCGCTTTCTGCTTGAATCATTTTACTCTAGGTATTATTGTAGTCTGTAAACAATATTCTAGACACACTTTAAACTTTTTCAGATGCTATTTGTATGTTATGATGATGTTTCCTTTATTAACATTTGTTACTGGCTCTTCCACTGCATGTTTTTGTGCCCTGGATCACAGTGGCAGCCCGTTGCAGGCCATCTGACATTTTAATCAACTAACTCAACCAACATTCTGACTCACTATCAACTATTATCCCTGAATGGAAATGATTAAATTAAGCTGCACGACTGACAGACAGAAGCAGGAAAAGACTGAAGTTGCCAGCCGTTAGAGGATAACAGATTAGATTAGATTGAATCATAGGAATAAGGTTACTGGATTATGGGACTAAGCCGGTTTAGAGATGAAAAACCTTAAGGAAAAAGCTTTGCAGCTTTTGTCTGGTAAGAAACATGAAAAGGAATTAAGCTGAAACTGAGCATAAACAACATAAAAAAAATTTCCACTAGCTGGTCATGCCTGTTGTATATGTTGGCCATGAGTTCTTAATAGAATTAATAGAACTTCAGTCCTGTGGATTTCATTAGTCTCCTATCTGCTAAGGGTTTGTAAACTTTAGCAGCAGAGTTGACACGCAACAAAGTACTGCTACTTTGTAATTGTATTTATGTCTGTTATTAAGTATATGTATACTTACTATATACGCAAAAGAAAGAAAAAAATCACTACGTTTGTTACGGTGTGCAGGGACCCAAGTGCAGGGAAAGCAGCCCAGCCAATAGAGGCAGAGGAACAGGAAAATAACAGGGAATAGGGTTAAATAAAAATATATTCATAAATCGTGGACATAAATAAATAAATATTAATGTAACCCTGGGTGAAATCAAAAGGGAAAGCACAATAATTAAGAATATATATATAATTATTTTAATGTTTTGTGAGTAATGCATAAACTGACAGATCCGGGATTCGATCCTGGGATCGCAGTATTACCAAGTAGGAACTTGTGGATAAGACAGAGAGACGCAAAGCTCAAAAATAAGAGCCATGATGTAGCGGACTCAAACGAAAGAGAACCATCTTTAAATATCTCGAGGCTGAAAGAGAAAGATAAATATATATGTATGAAAATGTAGGAGAGGGGTGCCTCAGCAGTGCCTTTAATAACGCAGAGAAAAGTTCACACACATGAGTATTAAACACGTGCTGCGTGTGAGCCAAACAAAGCCAGGGAAACCCCAGAGTAGCCCTCAGTGCTTCCGGTTCGCACGTGGGTAACGTCAACACGTCCCCTCGGGGACACAGCTGGAGATCAGGGAAAAGTGTAGCACCAGTAACATGAGAACACTGACCTTAACAAACATTTATTACCTCAGACTTTGCCTTACCTCTACAAAGGCTCCATGTTACCAGTCTCGCCCTGATACCTCACACTACATTACCAAATGAAAGGTGCAACAAGAGGCATCGCTCAAAACCCCCTTTTAATAGGCTGGCGAGTAGGTGTCCCCTGTCTGTTACGATTGGAGAAGCGGACCCAAGCGCGGGTTTATTGATAAACAAAGAAAGCCTGGGAGGTAACTGAGAAGGGGGGCGGGCTGGCCCCTGGTGAATAATAAAAAATAAAAGACCAAAGGAATAACTAGGCCCAACGAATAGAGGGGGGAGAGTAGTGAGTGAGTGTGGTGCTTGTGGTGACTCGGGGGCGGCCATGAACCCGGGTCTCCGGGGTTTAATCAGTCTATCGTCTTAACAGCGCAAGCTAAGCGTGGCTCTGTGACTGCTGACAACGTTACGCCTTAGAACTGGTGGGAAGGGCAAACAAAAGGGCTGCACTGGGCAGACTCAAAAACAAGTATAAAACAAATAAAAGGACTTTTCTTTCTTTTCCCTTAACTTTTCTTTACTCTCTTTTCTTTCCTTTCCCTTTTGTTCTTGGCTTAATACTATTGATTACGACTCTTTCTCTTTAGACTCTATCTTAACTTTTCCTTTTAAACTGTTGGCTTCTCCTTTCATCTAATAAAGAAACAGAGAGAGCTGAGCAAAGCAAAGCACGGAAAAACAAATCACGGTTTGGTGCCTCGACGCTAAAGAAACCCACCCGGAAGTATGTGCAAGAAAGAAGGGGAGGCAGCCCCGTGCTGGAGCAGTGCGGGGAAAGGGCTTTGAGAAAGGAGGCGAGGGGAAGAGAAGAGTTTAGACGGCATGAGCCGGAAGAGAAGGTTTGGGGTCACACCACAGTTAATCTTCGCCCTGCCTCAGATTACCTCAGCCCGAAGGCCTACCTGCTCTGAACCTAGCGTTCTTCGCTACCGATCTTTCCCTGAACTTTAGCATGCATTCGCAAGCATAGAGAGAGGTTGGGACACAGAGCCCACGCTGGTAGATGCTTAAATGCTCGCCCAGCCAGGTGCTCCTCGTCAACCCTGATTGCCCACGGGCTGTCTGGGCCTTGTAGTCCCTCGACTTACCCCTAACACTGTCGCTCTTAATTAGTGCTGAGATAGCTGGGAGATGGAGTCCTCCCAGCAGGAGCACCACACCGCTGTGTTAGCCCTTACTTCTGTGTTATGGAAGTCGAGAAAGTGTAGTTTTTTTCTTCATGATCTCTAGATAATAAAAGTTGTTACTTTGACATAACAAGAAAAATAAGTTGCAATCTCAAGAAAATAACTTTTGTTATCCTGAGATCACAAGAAAAAAACTAAAGAAATAACACAGTGCCTTTCCTGGACCTTTCTACTTTACTTATCATCAGTCAACTGGTCTAAATTCCTAATAAATCTAAACTAAAAGAAAAAGCTCTTTACTGTAATATATTTGTTGCTGCATGCAGTACATGTTGTAGCTCCTCATGGCTGTTTGTATTGTCATGGCTAGCTGTTAGCTTTCAGCTATTATCATGCTAGCTGACATTTGGGAAATTAGTAATAAAGCTGTTCATAGTTAGACTTAGCAACTGTTGTAATTTGACATTTGAACCTTTCTTGTACATTTACTTCCGTAGTTTTAATAAATGTAGGGGTTTATTCTTATCTACTTGAAGTTTATAGTCATTTATAGTATGCACTTTAACTTGAGTAACTTTAACAATGGTGCCTCTATTTTATAGTTAGTAAAGTAAATATGATAGCTTAAGAAAACAGACACATTTCCCTTCCTGTTTTCACTTTCGGTTAATTCCAGTAGAAATTCTTAAGCACTAATATGTCAGCGTAGGAGTTGCTGGGTTACAGGGACTGTCATGAAAAGCATACAGAGTTTATTTGCCCTGAAACTCTATATCCATACTCGTGCCTCATGTGCTGCTGCATGACAACTCACTTCACCATGTCTGCTCGAGGCTCCAGACCGATCCTTATCGTCTTGCTTTTTTCATGGCAGAAGACATGACAAATCACTAGTGAATGGTACAATGCAAGGTTTTGTGTAAAGGTGTTTGTATTTGTATGCTTAGATAAGCATGTGCTTTCTTATCTACTGCTCAAATATTTATCATGCAAGGAATCTGCCAAAACAAGATGTTAGATGTTATCAGTGGATTAAAGGATTAGACAAGGTGTCTAACTTTGACCTTAATTATTTGGTCATTGGTTCAACAAGTCATACACATGGGTAAATAAATTCTATAAAGCCAAAATAGTGAAATGAAAAAGCTGCAAATAAACAGCATAAACAAAATAAATTTCAGATGTGGCATGATCACAGTTTGCATTTCTTGGAGAACTTTTCGTGGCTCTTCCGCAGACTGTCGAGCCCCTCATTTGCATCTGTCTGCATCTATCCTAGACGACCCTGATCATTTTCTTTTTCATGTGGCCCCTCAGACAGTTTTCTCTGTCTCAAATATCTTTTCTGCTGAACATTTTTAAGGCATTAGTGTAAGAAGTATGCACAGTACTGCACATAACCTTTATATTTCAGAATGTTGATTAAAAACACATTACCTGCATTCATCAGTATGGAACAAATGTGATGGCATAAACACTGGAAGAACGTGATCTCAGCAACTGAAATTTTAACATCCAACGCTTGTGAGACTTGTGTCTTCATTGTCAGCATCAGATGTCATTCAATTCTGAGGATTTGGCCATGTCTGATTTCATTCATTCATTCATTTTCTTGACCACTTATTCCTTTTCAGGGTCACGGGAGAGCTGGCAGTATAGGGCGCAAGGCAGGAACCACCATAGACAGGGCGCCAATCCATCATAGGGCACACACATGCACACACTCACACACTCGGGCCACTTTAGAGACAACAATCAACCTAACGTGCATGTCTTTGGCCTGTAGGAGAAAACTGGAGTACCAGGAGTAAACCCACGCTGACACATGGAAGAACATGCAGACTCCACAGAAAGGAGCCAGACCGCCCCACCTGGGGCTCGAACCCAGGACCTTCTTGCTGTGAGGCGACGGTGCTACCTACTGAGCCACCGTGTCGTTTTCTTTTATTTGTTAAATGTTATTGTATCTCCTCATTGCTCATTTTGTTTTGTTAACCTATACCGCTCCTTCCACTCTTTCAAGGTTGTCCAATCATGCTGTTTGCAGGGTCGCCCCTTGTGACATCACATCCTGTATCTGTTCATTAGGTCTGTGCTGTGTTCATACTCTCTAACTGAACTGTCCCATTTGGAAGCGGACTGAGGTCCACCTGTTCAGGGGGGTTGATTTTTGCTGGTTGAGATAGCAGTATGCACGCTTGTTCAAATGAGCTGCACTAACAGAGCAATGACACCAGAGTTTGTTTTGATGTGAAAACACGCACTATGTATACGAGAAACTGCTAATCTTCTGGGAGCTACAAGAACTGGGCAGCTGAAGACTGGAAAAAGAACAGGCAATGTTTTTCAAATCATCGACTATCCAATTTCAAGGAGCCCACTGTAGCCTCAGACTCCTGTTCTTCATTGACGAGAGTGGAACCTGATGTGTCCTTGTAACCCTCCTGCCTTGTTCTGACATGTTGTGAGGTCTTTAGTTCTTCACACCCATTCTGTCTAAACCCTAAAGATTTCTGAGCATGAAAGTCCCAAGTGATCAGCAGTTTCTGAAACACTCAGCCCAGCCCACCTGTCACCAACATTCATGCCACGGTTAACATAAGCATCTAATAACCGACATTCTGATGTTTGACGTGAAGATTAACGAAAGCTCTTGACCTGTATCTGCATGACTGCAGGCATTACACTGCTGCCACATGAGGAATGCAGGACCAGGTTTATGTGTGTTCCTATTAAAGTGGATGTACAATTAAAGTGTACAGTGAGTGTACAATTATGTAATGGACTAATAAAAAAAATACAACCGGAGAGCTTTTTTGTGACAAGGATTTTAAATGTTTTTATTAGCTTTTTTTCATTTATTAAAGAGAATGTCTTTACAACGTACATTGAATCAGATGTTAAGGAGGTTGGAGAAGGACAAAGAAAAAAAACCCTTGTGACAGAACAATATCTTACAGGCGTATAAATTTCAAGCGATTTTGGAATGTCCAGCTCTGTTCACCTCTAGCCTTGTGTAGCAGATAGGGTGAAAAACAAAAGGCACGCCAAAGAGCCCGCTGTCCACAATCAGCATCAAAAACCACAGGCCAAGATGCGTTACTCAGAAAATGAGTGAGTGGGTCTGAGTGGCCCTTCACTAACCCTAACCTGATCCGAGACGGCCAGTGCAGCCTGAACCTATGTACACGTTAGTCCGAGTAACATAAGAGTGGAGGAGAGGAAAAGAGCAAATCCGACTACCCTTCACTCCGACTGATGGGTGACTTCCATATCGGAAGGAACTGCTGACAGGAAATGTAATAATCTCCAATCTATGCCTGTCTACAGAGACTAGAGCGCTTTGATCATTTGTGGAAAATTTGAGCTATAAAATGTTTCAGGGAAGTAGTTAAAGACTCCAATCTGATGATTATACAACCCTCATTGTACATAATGATGCTATAGTTAGGAAATTATATTAGTTGGCATCTGTCATAAACATCACAAGCATTAAATTGTTCCCTAATATTATTCAAGTGCTTTTTCTTTTCACAGGAGCCAGCCTGTATTTCCTGCCCAGAAACTCCATTTCAACACGTACATTAAGAGCTTAGTGTCATTTGATGGGAGACATTACACGTTAAGAAACTGAATTTGAGCTATTTAGCCAATCAGCCATTTAATTACGTTGTACCAGCCAGAACTAAACAGGCTTTCCCCAGGAATATACAGTTCATCTTGAAATTGTGAAACAAAAGTAAGAACATCATCAGCCCCTGAAAAAGAAGAAAAAAAAAAACACAACAGAAAAACCCAAAAACAAAAACAACAACACTGACAGCACTGCTAGCACAACAAAAGGGCTGCTTTCAAGTGTTTCATTGGCACAATTAGAAATCAAACACAACACAGGCTGTGTGGTTAGCCCCACCCAGCTGATATTTCCAAAGTGACCAGAATGAACAACAAGAATACCTACATTCTTTAGTTGTTGTTTTTTTTTATCAAACAAGGAAAATACATAATCATAAGGACTACTAGGTAACAGTTAACAGCTAACAAACTCTTCACTACTCAGGGGTGTAAGGCACAAATTTACACACGGAAGAAACAAACAACAAAAAAAAAACAGGCTATCAAACATGTAATTCAATAGGAGGGTCTGTGTGAAGATGAGACTAGGAAATGATAGCTTTTAATACCGGCCAAATGAAGAAAAAAGATTTCCACCATTCTGGCTGTGTGCCAGCATCCATCCATTTGTGTTGCAAATAATATGGGGATTTTTTTATTCTTGTTCTTCTTCGGCTCAGTCTTTGCACGCTTTCATGCAAAAAAGTGAACCAGAATGGCACTGAGTGAAGCTATGGCCATTAGGATTAGAGGTTGCTGACGCCGATCTGCAGTGCTGAACGAGGATGCACATGAAGTCAAGGTGTGTTTAAGGAGTTCCAGTTTGAGGATTGTTTCATTTTCTTTCCTCGTCGATTGTATTTTTCACAAAGGGAGATTTCATCTCTGTGTGTTGCTTGATCTTATCCTGTCTTGAACCCCTCTGGCAAAGTTCAATAAATAGCTCCTCTGAGGCTTTAATTCCCTCCATAGCTCATTTAGAATCATCCACAAAAGTTCGAGGACTTTGCTTTGAAGAGTTGTACTGGCTCCAGTTGAATGACTTTAAATAATTTTACATAATTAATTAAAAATTAAAAAGTTCTCTCTCTCTCTCTCTCTCTCTCTCTCTGAGTCTAAAAAGAGTCAGTCTTTCTTCGAAAGCACTTTATTAAAAAATAAATACAACCAGCTATTAGTACTAACAGTCACGGGTTATTCAGTCACCTGTTACAGTAGACAATTTTTCAGACCTTGCTAAAGGCAGAACTTGATTGCTGTGTCCAGTAGCTTCAACACTGAGGGAGGCATTTCAACGATTTTGAATCTTAATTCACAGTTTTCCTTTGTAAACCAGCTGTTGTTTCAGACTGAGGTTGCTGTTGTCCATGCATTTTTTTCCCTAACTGGGGAATATCCCAGCTTTAGAACTATGCAATTACACTCCTCTCTGTGATCCACAATGTGCTTTTGGCAGGCTGTTAAGAAAATGCCAGTTGCGACGTGGTCGTGTCTCCAGCCTGGCATACTGCTGTCTTAAAAAAACTGAGCAAAACTGCAAAATCTGGCTCAGTGCCAAGAGATTTTAGAGTCCCTCTCTTTTTCAGGAGCAGGTGTTTACATCTTTCACCATGAGGGAATTAACAGCCTGAGTTAAACACGTACATTTATGTGAAAAATGTTTTTTATGTGTGTTTTCTTAAAAAACAGTGAGCATTTCCTGTACACAGCTGTACAACACAGAATTCATGTTCCCCTGTCCAAGTGATGCTGATTATGTCCCCGAGTCGCTGCACTTAACTTTCCCAGAGAGGGCAAACTGTGAAGGTTTGGGAGGGACATCTGGTTTGCGGTGTCTGGAGCTGCAGCGAGGCAACGAGCCGTATGAGCTCAAGCTGGAGTGACGAGAAAGGCCTGATGGAGAAGAGACATGCATGGAGTCAAGCCTCTGTGGAGCCGGGGGTGGTGTTTCGGCACGGCTAAAGCTGCGCTTCCTTGACAGGTGAGATGAGTTGGACGAATTGGTGTTGTGCTGCTGCTTCTTAGGGCCCATTGGGTATCCGCGGCAGTACATATCTAGCCTCTTACCCATCTGAGGAACAGCTGGAGGGACCACAGCTGCTAACGAGGCCTCCCTCTGAGGCACACGCGGTGGCACCCCGTCTGAATCCACCATGGCATTGTGGCATGGACTCTTCATTGCTTTGTACTCCAGTGTGGCTGCTTGATCATCAGGCAGATCTGTGCGATGTGGCTGCTCTACATACTCATGCTGGTGCTGGTAAACCTGCTGGTGCTGTTGTAAAGGTAGCACCACAACACTGGGGATGTGGCCTGGAGATCCTCTCAGTGGCAGATCAGTGCCTATGAGGACATTAGGTGAGCCCATGGCGGCCAGCTCTTTGGCGCAGGCATTTATTAGGTTCTGGTTCCTCTCCCAATCCCGGCTGGCACGGCTGGGCTTGCGACGCAACTGCATGGGTGTTGATTCGGGTGTGGGAAGTGCCACCAGGTCCAGGTGCTGCTGTTCCTCGGCTTTGATAAGCGTCTTACCATTGTGCATCAGAGGAGCGAGGATGGCCTCGGGGCGACCATCTTTGGCTTGCGTCTCAAATAGGCCTGTCAGCTTGGTGACGCTGTTCATGGAGCCACGTCTGGAGTTCACCGCTTCCTTGGTTTTTTTGCGTGTAGAGACTTCGAGATGGCGTCGGCGACGGTCGCATGCACAGTAGACCACAATACCAGAGAAGACAGCGCCCATGATAAATGCCAGGACCACAGCCACAGCCAGGAGAGTGATGGGTACCATCTGATCACGGCCCTTCTGGAAGCTCTCGCGAATCACGCCTGCAGGTGACAGTTGAGAAATACTTTAAATGAGTTTGCACATAACTGATTCAGTGGCAGAGCTTAATAACAAACATTATGCACACCAAGCAGGGATCATCTAATTGGTTAAGTCAGGTTGTTCAAATGTATAGAGTGCAACATTATTAATCTGCCAGTAATAAATCTTTTCAAATAAGTCATCTGTGAGGTTTCTCTGCTCGGGTGTTACTTTGAAGCAATGAGTGAAAAAATACCTTTCAGAATTCTTTCTCTTAGTGTAAAAAGATTTGCCATGCAAAACTGAACTTGAACAAGCCATCCACTGTCTATATTTCATTATAATAGGTCAATAGGTATTCAGTACAATTTGTGCATGGATACATGAATACCATCTACCATGACTGTCTACATATTTGGAGAATAATCGGGATAACCACAGTAGAAGCTTAGACAGAAGCAAGGTATTTCTGAGATTACCCATGTAGTCAGAGCATGCTATAAAAACAGTGAAAACAAATACAATGTGAACTTGCTTCACTCTTGCAGGTGTTCTTTGGGAAATATTGTGCTACAAATTTAAGCATGCAGAAATTTATACTAAGTGGACAATGCACTGAGAACCATACTAACAATTAAGAAATATTCACAACAGTAAATGAAAATAGTCAATAACAAGCCTAAGAGCAGTAATGTAGACTGAAGACTGAAGAACATTATTAAGCACCAATGTCAGTTAACAGTACTGGTAAAAGTGACAAGCCAATCAGATAAATTATAAGAAGTTTCACTGGCAATGACAGATCAAAGAAAGAGTAAGAGAGAAAGGGAAAGAGTGATGAAGACGTATTAGTGAGAAAGCAGGGGTTAGGTCAAGCTTGTTAGTACACCTTATACCACAGCACAGGTTTCACAATTCACAACTGGTCAGAAGGTGTTGATTCCTTTTCTATAACTGCAGCTTGGACAGTAGTAATCACTGACAATATGGTGTGGTATAAGATAAATAAAAGACTTTAGGACATGCTGCTATAATAAAATAATCAACCTTGGGTAGGTACCTCATCCACTGTTGATCATTTTCTTATTATAGAGCTTCCCAAAATCTTTTATTCCTTTAGTCAGTGGATAAGGATCAGCTGCAGTCAGGGTTTAATGTATTTAAGGAACGTAAGAAGAAAAAAAAAGATGAAGAAGCACAGTAAATTGGCTAGAAGTAGAAAAAGGAAAAAAGACGCATTAATCTTGGGTAGAGTAGAACAGTATGCGCTGACAACACTCATCTGTTTTACTGCAGGGATTAAAGCAAATGGTTTCCATCATCCGCACAGACACACTAAGGTGCAATAAGTCATGTCTAGACTGTGATCCAAGTTGCACTGGCCTCATGAAATCCACCTGGTCAGCCTGGCGTGGCTCTGATCCTCAACACCAGAGATGGCCTTAAACTTGCCCCCTGTATTTATTTCACAACTGTCTTTAGCTATGCAGTTCCCTTATCACAGAAAGCATGTTGTTCTTTTTTTTCTCTCTCAAGACGTCTGTGGATCACTAGGTTTTATCCGTACACCGTACACATCTGCGTCTTCTCTGCTAATGGAGAGGTCTGAGAAGCTTTTCCTTTCAGCCTAGTCTGTGAGTTTTTTCTGCTTAAGTGAACCATTTCCCCCTCAAAGCTCTGGATTCTATGGTTTGATGGCTTTCCCATTCATAACACCATACTGCCTACAGCAAGATATATCTGCCTGAAAGAGATATTTAAACATGTGTGCTTAAGATATGGACTCGGAGCCTAGATTGAAAACGTAGCCCATGTTTATCAGGTTAAGATTAGAGAACTAGAAAAAAAAAAAAATGCTAACATGGATCAGAAGCTTGTTGTATTAACCCTAACCGATGGATTAGAGTTGCTTGCTAGGTTCATTACCTATAAGCTACAAAAGGGTTCAGATATTCTGAAACAAGGCCAATCTACAAATTCCACACAAGAAGTCCACCCTGGGATTCTTTGTGAAAAATCAATCAATCAATAGCAGCATAGTTCTGAAGAATAATAGAATTTGTGGGAATACAAGCAGAGCCCCCCCCCCTCTGCTTGTATTCAGCAGGGGGGGTAAACTTGTTTTGGAACAATTTTTGTCTTATCAAAGCTAACAAGTGATTTGAAGAATGCTTGCAGAGTGTAGCTCACAAGCGTGCTATGCATGAAATGTGAAGGCGAAATGTGTTCTTTTTCATTGGATCCTATAAATCAATGCAGGGTTAAATATGCTTGCTGTTTCGTTAGCAAAATTATCACCTACAATTTAAATTCTGCTCTTCAGCTTCTTAGCGTTTTGTGCCATTAATCTCTAGCTGCCTTCTGCATTAACTAATGAAGGAGCTTGAGGGAAAAAAAATCAATCAGCCCTTCAGAAATATCTCATCCCAGAGCAGCTGTAGTCTTTCCAAATTTACTTCCACCACCAGGGTGCATAAACATAGGGCTTTTTTTTCCTCTGTTTAAACTTAGAAACTTGCTGTAAGGCAAATGCAGCCTCACTCGACAAGCTGAGTAGGCATGTTTACAACAGACATATTGATAGTTCATTTCTTAATCCTGGCCAGAGTAATCACCCTGAACGTAACTACACGATGGAAGGAGATTCAGCAGGTGACCTGCAGGAAGAACACTCAGCCCTAAATCTACGCTGGCTAGCCAGTGAGACATGTTTGAATCGTAGGTTGGGGGTTCAAGCCCCAGCACCACCAAGCTGCCACTGTTGGGCCCTTGAGCAAAGCAAAGCCCCTAACCCTCAACTGCTCAGATGTATAAATGAGATAAATGTAAGTCACTCTGGATAAGGGTGTCTGCCAAATGCCATAAATGTAAATGTTTGAAGTGGAGTGGAAAAAACAGGCGTTTCATCGAACACCAGGCAGAGGGACAGAAGCTCACTCAGTCCCAGAGAGGAAAAGAAGTTAAAGTGCTCTTCCTGTGTCTCTATGGGCCACTTGCTCTGACCTTGACACAGGCTACGGAGGGCCCCACTTAAACAGAGCCTCGGGCTTCATCAGACCTTTGAAGATTCCCAACTTTCATGTACGAACAAAACTGTTTCTTGACTTGACTTCAAAAGACCTGCAGCTATAAAGAAGTGCTCTATTAGTTAAAGGCACATGATTGCAAAATCTGGCTTACTTTTAAGACCTGGTTCCTCTTTTCTTCCTCAAATTCTTTTGATTCATTCCCTAAATGTTAATGGCTTTTAGTGCGAAAGCAATCAGGCTGACTAATTATACTCCAGTAGTCTACTCTTATAAAAATTCATGCACACCAGCTAAAAACTATTCATGTAATCTTTTCCAGCAAGGGTTGTTGACATAAATGTAGTGACAAAAACAAAGCTCAAGCTGAGAATCCTCGTATCTGAATTTCATGAGGCTCCAATGGCAGATAAATAAGGTCTCTTGAAAAAACGCTTCACTGCATTCGAGTGAGTTAAATCAAATCCAAAGCCTCTCACTACACTCTATCCTGTGTGAAGAAGTGACAAATATTCACGCTGAAAAAGACTTCTTTTTTCTGAAGAGGCTTCAGAAGTACACGAGGTCCGTTCCAAAACACGAGACTTTGACAGTCATTAATGGTGATGTCTGATGCGAAAGCGGAGACCGCTTAACCTCGCGGTCAGGCAGGCAGCTTGGTGAACGGCTTGTTGAGGATTTGGAACGGCTTGCAAAAGCATGAACATGTGTGTTAACTAACGATGGTGTGTGAAGCTCCAATGAGGGCTCCGGTTCAAGTGACAAATGTTCCTGTTGATTCAGTTCAGATTCTCATGTGAGAAAAGTGGCATCCAACCAAGCATCCAGCACAGAAAATTGTTCTGCCACTGCATCTCTAATATGTTTACTTCACTGCAAAATAAATCTCTCTCTCTCTCTCTCTCTCTCTCTCTGTCTCTCTCCACAAATGTCCACATTAATACATTTTCATTTTAAAACAAAAATGATCTCCATCCAAACAAGTGCTTTAGCTCCCTGTCAGAAATAATCTTCGACTATACTTACATGCCTGAAAGCGCATATCACACGACCATTCACATGCACTGTGCGTGTAAACAGGAAGCTGCTGGACACGGGAATTGTCAAAGATCTCTCACATAATTGCTTGCCTCCTGCACATGTAGGCAGTTATAACATTATAAAAGGAAGAATTTATCAGTCGCATGCAAACACAACGAGGTCAGAAACATTTATTCATTATATATGCTGCATTCGCCACTGGTAGTTGAGGATGATGCCGATTGTTTTCTTCTGGAAAAGTGTCACATGATAACAGCATTACGAATCATTGAAGGAGAATCATGGCTGATAAGACCCAATAAGGAAGTGAATGTGGGTGTCTCTGTCACTGCTGGTCCACACTACAATGCAACGCTGGAGTTCTAAATCTAAAATGTGGTCTGCGGCTCTGTTAAAGGGGCTCATAGCAAACCTAAAATGGATTCGTGTGGATGTAGCCTCTCTCTCTGAATGCTACTTTTTGAAAATGCTTGCACAGTGAACAGGTCTGTTTTAACATTCGGAGTAAAAATACTGCTGTTCTAGTTCTATTTTAATCTGGTTTGTCTTCCCACTTTATATCAAAATACATTTAGATTTCATCCATTTATTGACTCTTAAACGATATATTAGTATATTGAAAAATGTATTATAATATGATCAGTATGGGATTAGTATGACACTCAAGTACCAGAAAAAGTGGTATAGCACTCAATACGATTCTTGACAGCGTTCACCCGGAGACTTTTTATGGCCACGCTGCTGTCATAAGTTTGAGGTTTTGCTGGAATTCTTGTAGTCACGGTACATTCTTGAAATGCTTGAAATACTATGACCCATCTCATGAACTCCGACTATTAAACCGCGTTGAAAATCACCAAATCGTGATAACTTGCCATTCTCACAACGGAAACAGATCTAAAATCTTCCATAGATGTCTAGCGCTTTATATACACACCGCGATGATGTGCACAGGTGGCTGTGTATTTTGCATGGGTTTTTCTGGTACTTCAGTGTATATCAGGGTTCCACTTGGGTAAAGATCTGGAAGTCATAAACAGGGTGGACAATATTCAAATAGCACTTTGTTATGGTACTTAACAGTA
>JAOVVG010000032.1:2024655-2049353 GCA_028566375.1 Leptodoras nelsoni | reverse complement strand
AGATAGATAGATAGATAGATAGATAGACAGACAGCCTGGTTGACAGGATGTTCAGATTTATCTATAGAGTTTTCAACATAAGAAGAGCCAAGCATTTGTCCAAAGCAAAGCCAAGAGGGATCTTTAAAAGCAACGAGCCGCAAGGTACCTGTGTTCCTCAATGGAACACTTCCCTTGTTTTTGTGCTACAGGCAGTCTTAAGTAACAGCGTTAGCTCAGTTTACCAATGTTCAGCTCAATAACAGGTCAATTATTGAGGACTTTTCTAATGTAAGGCTCATGTAAGTGAATAATAATAAAGTGCATTAATACATTTCATACCAGTAAGCTCTTCCCTTTGATTAAATATAGGAGAAATCACTGTTGTGTGACACTGAGGTATGAGTTATTTCAGTATAATTATAGTAATTATTAGTGATAACCCATCATTATCTTATTTAATATCATTATCCTCTTAGTAATACTGAAAGCTATACGATAATACAAAACAGATTAAAGTCCAATATGAGTTTTACGTCTTATGAGAATGCTGCTAAGTTCATGCTTGAGACGTGTTTTTTGATATCTGATTGGAAACTCTATGGAGGAGCTCCACACAAAGCTGAGCAGGAACCCAGGGTGTGCGATGCTTCATGTTGCTCTTCAGAATTGTTAACATGAACCGTATTTAATTTGTTTTCTCAGTCACTGTACAATTAGACACGTCTTTTGCCTTTTAGTTTGCGTGTCTTATTTATCTTAATTAGAGAGAGAAGAGAAATATCTAAAAATGAATCAAAAGTCTCAAAGCGATTAGTCTGCATTACCTTCAGAGAAAATACAGCTACAGTGTAAACATCTGTGATACTCAGACATGATGTACAAGATGCAATTCTATTGTTTATTACAATAATTCAACAGATGAATATCCTTTCATTAAAAGCATCTAATTGTCCATGTTTATTCATTCATTCATTCATTTTCCTGACTGCTTATTCCTATTTCAGGGTCACGGGAGAGCCGGTGCCTAGCCGGCAGCATAGGGCGCAAGGCAGGAACAACCCTAGACAGGGTGCCAATCCATCGTAAGGCACACACACACACGCACACACTCACACACTAGGGCCACTTTAGAGACACCAATCAACCTAACGTGCTGTACATGTCTTTAGACTGTGGGAGGAAACCGGAGATGTCCACGCTTACACACATTTTAATATATATCAAGATTGCTTAGGCTTATTTCTAATATTTTGGAGGTTTCTTTTTATAGGTAGAAAGACATTTTCTTATCTAAAAGCCCAGATGCAATAAAAAAGGAGTATTCTTTTCTCATACAGGGATTTAGTGGGGGTTTTTTTTGTCAGGTTGAGCCTGCTGTTCCTGATGGTCACTCAGTCATGCAATCAGAGGAGACAGACAATGTGCAAACTGTCATGCGTATTACATTTTAGGAATGGATCAATTTGACTGAAATTAACCCATTTTGTTTCACCCCGTCAGGAATCTGTTTACATATACTCGGTCTGCAGTCCACTTACACGCTGTGGTTTGGGAACAGAGATGTAGTGTCACTGTCTCAACCTGTCCAAGTGTATTCAGCTGTACACACAACACACCACAGGGTATAGAGAAAAGGGTCTTTCCTGTGTTATTACAGCTTGTGTTGACAAAGAGACAAGAAAGTATCAAGGGTCAGTGCTTTCTCTCTAAGTGCAACAAGCCACAGACGACAACGCCTCTAATTCTACGGTGCTGCAGTGACGAAGTCTGAAAGTGCGAACTTTCTGCTGTTTCCCTCTAGGGCCCGTTTTATATCGACACTTTTGATTAAATGCTGCACAAAGTGTCGAACCAAATGCCTTTCAATCGGCTAACCACAAAAGCCGACAGATCATAACTGTGTAATCCTCTACTCAGTCACTTTAGAAGCACTGCTCAGGCAGAGTGAGGTCATCTAACCTCTTAATACCTCTCTCTCTACCCGGTTTCTGAAGTGATCAGCTCCATCATAGCAGAGAAGAGTTTGGAAATAATAACAGGATAGAATAAAATAGTGTGCAACGACTGATCCCTTTCCGCAGGGCAAGACCGGCATAACAGCTTCGTTTCGGACTGTAGAAACGGCGTGTTGTTGTTCAGAAAGACACCACCATAGCATAGTAAATAAGCTGTACATTAATAATCAATAACCTGTAATAGTAACCAATAAACACTTGTTTATACTTTAATAACAGGAATACATATACACCTGCAGTTTTCAGCCAATCGTGTAGTAGCAGCAGTAGCAAGAGGCTCTGATCCTTTCAGAAGATAGGCTCTGATCGTTTTTTCACACAATAGGCACTAGAGTTTATACAGAACGGTGATAAAACATCCACTGAGCAGAGGTTCTGCAGGTAGACACGGCTTGTCTGGGTCAAGCTTACAGGAAAACTTCGGTAACTTTTGGTAAGATAACTACTCGTTACAACTGTGGTGCACCATGTTGAACCTTCAGGCAGAAGATTTTACAACAGCAAAAGCCCAGAGGCTACAGTTGACACAGTTTCACCTAAAGTGGGCAGTTGAAAATTGGAGAAGGTAAAAAAATCCATGTAAAAATAATTTTTTTCCAATTTTCCAATGAATGTATATCTTTTCTGTTCCTTCAACAGAAGGAAGATAAGATCAAAGGCAAACTAGAAGTAGATGAGACTGCATGCATAGGAAAAATCCCTCTACGGTATATCAGTGCTTGTTCCATCCCTTTACGTGTAGATTTCTCAACCTCCATCTCATGGATATTAATATTTAGAAATAGAAAAATATAAGACTGGTACTTAAGTATCAGCTTACAGTGTTGCTGTACGGTTCAGAATAACATACTTTGTGCTCGTGATTTCCCGGCACGCGCCATCCGACACCCAGCCGCAGTACGGATCCCTGGAGGCGATACAGGACCTGCGAGAGTGGAACACAGAACTCTTCTATTCGGATGTCTTTAACCAGGATCAGCGAGCTCAATGCCGCGCTCTCTAACCTCCCCTCATACCGCTCACAGCACACATCAACTCTCAGAGATAACACCCTATTGTTATTACTGGAGATAACCTTACTGTGCGAGCAGAGCTAGACTCACTTTTTGCACTTCCCGTGTCGCTCACAGCGTGACAGCGGCACCTTAACCACACAGGATGTGAACGCCACGAAGAGCGAGCGACTCTTGCTGTCGATCTCCATGCTGATGATGCGTCTGTCATCCACGCCGTCAACGCTGCACCTGAAGGAATGTAAAAAAAAAACGTCTCAGCGCTATTTCATCATATACGTTGAAGTGTAAAAGTCTGCAACCACAATGAAAAGCTAGGATTTTTTTATTAAGTAAAGAGAAAGTTTTAAAAGTTTAAATGTTTAATTTCGAGGATTTCATGAAATTTAAACACATTTGTGACACATGCTTGTATGAAAGATCAGCTTTTCCGTGAGTCTTTCATCGATTTGATCAAACCTGGATCATTAGGTTTTAGACAAACTTTGTGGAGTCCGTGCCAGCTCCAGTGTCTCGAGATACTAAGAAATGCAGAAATTCATCTACACTGAAGTACCAGAAAAACTGGTACGGGAGCCTATGCAAAACACAACGCCACCTATGCACATCAGCAGCTGTGTCCGCCAATGTGTATATAAAGAGATAGACATCTATGGAAGCTTCTAGAGTTGTTAGGCACACAGTTCCTCACATCTTAAGGAGATATTTAAATGCCACTTTATGACAGCTGGGCTGTATGCTTCAGTTTCCTCAATTACAGCAAATCTTCCTTATGCAATCTGTAGTGCAGATCTTCACTCTAATCCTTTCCTGTAAAATCATTTATGTTAACTGCTAAACCTAAGCCTTATGGCTCTCAGCCAGACAATACGTGGTGCCATGCTGCACTTTGGGAGGTTGCATTGCTCACTCTCTAAAATCCCCACTTTGTCACATGATGCAGCTCAGTAGCTCTTTGAAATCTCTCAGCACCGGAGTCACTAACTCTGAAAATTTGATTTGGCCTCGTTCTCTGTTTATTCCACAGCAGCATGATCCAAACCTCTATCACATCTTAGAAAGGCTAGGCTTTGAGACATCCATCCAACCCCCACCCATCACTCCCTTACTCCCCCCCTTTTTAAACCGCTCTGAATTCTTTCATCATTTGCCATACGTTCAGCAGGGCTTCACGGCAATGGCCCAGCTGCAAAAGTTCCACTGGGCTCCCTTTAATTTCGCTCACCGCATTCGAGGGGTTGTAACCTGATAGATCAGTTCTAAATGATCTGCAGGGTGGTGGTGGTGACTTTCTAATGGAGGACATACTTCTCCGGGTTGTATATGCTCAGCTCCTCCAGAAAGAGGCTGTCGTTCAGAAAGCCGCTGCTTATTTTAGCCAGGAACTTAAGGATGATGCCTCTCTCGGAGCCCAGGAAAACAATGGTGTAGTTGCGATAGGGCCCGGCGGCGTTATCCACTGCAATGCGAGTGAGCCGGTATCTGGAAAAGTGAGAGAAGAGAGATAGAAAGAGAGAGAAATGTGTGACACATCAGAGTTGAGATAATGAAATCACCCTGTGATTCGCTGACTTAATAACGCTCTGCTCTGCTCTTGCTATAGAAATGAGACTGCTGTGTGGTGCCTGCTGCTCCAATTACTGTGCTGATCGCCATGTTAATCAAATGTATGTATTAGATTCAAATCAGTATGCAAATATAATTTCAAGCTAATTAAGGCTGGTGAGATGGAAATGTTAAGATAAATAAATGATCGTGGAATTTTCTGCCATATTTTCAAAGGTCATAACGGGGTGGGGAAGGGAATGATCACAGGGTTGAGTTTTCAACAGTGTGGCGTTACGTATTCACGCATCCGGATACGGAGTCTATCATGGTAGCACTCGGGACAACGTGGGAATACAGCCTGAATGGAATGGCAGTCCATCGCACGACACTAAGCACACACACAATCACACACACACTTACACCTATGGGCAATTTAGAGTCACAGGTCCACCTCCTTAGAATGTTTTTGCGAGGAAAACCAGAGAACCAGGAGTAAACCCAGGTAGACATGGGGATCCAAACAGGCAGGAATGAATTGGGCACCCTGGAGTAGTGAGGCAGCGACACTGCCTACTGTACCACAGCGCTGCGCTAATGCAGCATTATTTAAACGCATTCACAAATCTTTACAATCAAAAGTTTACAAATCTGACACTCCTTAACCTGTCTAAATAAATGTGATCGGTCATTAACTCAATGTCAAATTCATGAATCGTGACCTGAGAAAGTCTAGCAGAAACATCCGGTTGTACTGAATATGACCCCCACTGTTCTGTTGAAAAAGGCAACACATGATTACAAATGTCTTCCCTCAAGGCGGGAGAGAAGATAGAATCTTATTCTGGATTGAGTTTCGGGCTCCCTTCCTGCAGCTGCAGCAGATATTCCAACCCTCTGCTCTAGATAATAGATTAGTATTACAATTTGAATCTGAAGTGGACCAGGTCATCATTTTGCAATGCAAATGCCTCGATCCACCGGTCAATTAAGACAGAATTACCATGCTGAATAGAAGCCTGAATTATTTCACACGTATCATTGGGAAAGAACCAATACGGAATGGGATTCCAGTCGACAGGACCGTGAAATTCTTTCTTCTAAATCCTTTCCTATAAGCCTTCCTTATCTGTGGTATTAAAGATAAAGGTGTGCTAGAAACAAGCGCCTGATGCGAGTGCAGTGTGCACTTACCGAACCATTGTCTTCAGAAACCAGGGCCGGTTGGCGATGGACGGTACAGCCTCGTCCATCAATGGGTGCATCTTGATGAAGTTCAGCGTGTCGTCTGGAAACTCGTTGGACACCTTGTACTTCTCTGCTGACGGTGTTCCAGCACAGCAGCCCGGCCTGACGAGAACAAAAGAAAAGAAAGAAAGAGAAAGTCATGCGTCAGTAAACAAAGCAACTGTTTAAATCAAGTTTAGATCTAATAAACCCATTTCTCTCTGGTTACTGTTAGATTCCAATCATTGCTGGAAGAAGTGCAGCTTTGAATACACTAATGGGACATGAAAAGCAAAAGGAAGCATCTGTTAACACCCTTGCACCATGTAATGATAAAATAAGAACGACATAAAAGAAGAGAAAGTGCTTTTGTGCTCATTAACACCTGACCTTGTTTCGCACAAACACATAATTCAACGCTAATCAGCACCAGTAATGCTCCTGTTGTGCTTGACACTGTGACACACCATATGGATGCTAGAAGAAACTCTCAATTGTCTTGCTCAGCTCGCTCCTTCTTGTAAAATGCTATTTCAGGGGAAACGCAAGCCCGCTCTCGGTGTGATAATTAGAGGGACGGAGGACAAAGATTGACCAGGCTGGCTGGTGCTTTTGGAAAATTAGTCAGCCATCTGGAAAATGAGCTCATGCCTCATTGGCTGATATGCACCCCTCTTTTTTTTTTTTTTTCCTCATGGCATAGTAACAATGTTATTCAAAGAGAATTGCCTAGTCTGGCCATGATTTATTTATAAGACCTATATAATATCTTCCTAAGTCAATTGTAAATATTCATGACTGCAGTTGGCGCCATATCACAGAATCCCAAACATCATCTCTGATGAAAGAGCACAATGGCATTGTTGTTCAGGGCACCGTTGTTTACTTGCTGAAAGTGAGGCGCTTCCCACGTGAGAAGTTTTTATAAAAAAAAACCTGGGATTACCTGGGCTTAGGAACTTTATCTTCAGGTACAGGCGTCCAGGTGGACTCCGGTGACTTCTGCTCTTTGAAGCGCCCGGTGAACGCCGTGGCGATGTCCGCCATGTCGTAGGCGCACACGGCCGAGCCTGGAATGCTACAGAGGAGCCAAGAGACATGCAGTAATTCGCCTGCGGACACCCGCTACTGTGTACATAACAAAACTCTGAATCATTGCTCCTTCTTTGTCTCTTGAGCTAGGCAGTTTCAGCAATATACAGCGCACACAAGAACAGAATTGTGATAATTACAGAGATGGGATTCTGTTAACCTCTGTGGCCAAAACTGTAAAACTGAGCAATAAATTCAAAATATGAACTGGCACATTGTCCAAGCAGTTGCCCAGAAACAATGACTAATACGTCCACTCGGTATGGCTGGAACTTCCAGTCAATAGCAGTTCATTCTCCATGCTCGGATTAACTTTGAATATAGCCCTTACTGAAATCCTTATTGAAATTTTCTCGTTGCTTGGCACATTACGCAAGCTCAATTGCCCTGCCATAAACCGCCACAACATGGGAATTGTCGAATACTACGAGCGCTAAGCCAGCTCTGAGATTCTAATTTAGATAAAAGAATTATTTTTTTGTTTTCTGTTCATTTCTGACAGATCAGTCTTTCCCATTGGGAATAAAGAAAAAAATGCACATACCTGTTAAATGGTGTGGAGAAAGTAGCCATGACAACATCACGGCCATTGATGCGGATGACGTCAGTGACAGCCTGCAGGATGTTGAAGTAGAAGTGCGAATCTCCCGGGATGGAGCAGTTGAGGCGAGCCTTCAGGAAAGATGTCCACTGTTTCTCCAGTACACGCTGTGAGCCACCGCGGTCATTCTTACACACACGGGCCACTCGTGGAAAGACCACCTGGCAAAAACAGGGACGTACACACTGACGTGTTATAATGATCGCAACACAAGTCCAGTTACAAATGCTACTTGCAGAAAACTTTCTAAAAATGCAAGAAAAACTGAAATCTGGAATTTGTTCTTTCACTTGAAGCTTTATTTGACATACAAAAGGACAAAGAAAAGATTTTCAGTGTTGTCAGTGATAATTCTGTTTGTTAAATATAAACAAATTTAGAATTGGATGGCTACAATATAGCTTGTGCTGCAAAATGCTGTATTAGAACTGACTGACAATTCTCTCATGTCTCAAGCCTTTAGTGGATGCTCCTTTTATACTCAATCTTTTTTTTTTTTCTTGGGATTTTTCCCCGATTTTTCCCAAATTTAGTCGTCTCCAATTCCCACCCGTCAGTGCTTTCCCCCCTTGTCACACAACGAACTGCCAGTCAGGGAGGGCGAAGCCATCGCGTGCTTCCTCCACGTGACGCAGGCCGCTGCCTTTTTTCGAGCTGCTGCCCATGCAACTTTCGGGAGCGGTGTAGCGCGCTTGGAGGAGAGCGCTCCCGCCTAGCTCTTGTATGCATGAGCTCACAGACGCCCGTGATTGGACAAGTGTCACACTGATTGACATCTTGATGACTTCAATCGTTACCCGTTACTTGTATAACCTTTTCAACTTTATTCTGCCTCTGTTCCAACTTTTTTTGAGTGTGTTGCAGCCTTTAATTTTTTTTCCCTGATTTTTCTCCCTAATTTAGTCGTCTCCAATTCCCACCCATCAGTGCTTACCCCCCATGCCACACGACAAACTGCCAGCTCAGGAGGGCAAAGCCATCGCGTGCTTCCTCTGAAACACGTGACACAAGCCGCCGCATCTTTTCAAACTGCTGCTCATGCAACTTTCGGGAGCGGTGTAACACACCAGGAGGAAAGTGCTCCCGCCCACCTCTTGTATGCATGAGCTCACAGACGCCCGTGATTGGACAGCATCGCTCTGATTGACATAGTATGCTGCCCCTCCCACCCTGAGAGCATGGCCAACAGCCTTCAATTTCTAAATTTGTTTTTATTTAACAAATAGTATTAAGTGCATCATTGAAAACATTGGAAATCTTCTAAACATCCTTTTGTCTGTTCAGTGAATTAATAAATTACAGATTTCAGTTTTTATCACATTTTAAGTAAGCGTCCCAACTTTGAAATGTGGTTTATATTTTTGAGCACAAAACTAATCCATCTGAACACCTCAATATATTCAACTATACTATGTATCACCATGAAATAATATATAAAGACTGAATGATCAGTCAGTAATCTTGTGCCAGAAAGCACTACGTCCCATTTTTTAAATCTTTAATATTTTTGATACATCAATTAATATTCCAGTAATGTTTTATACATTATTATTATTACACCCTTAGCAAAAGGTCTTCATCTAGCACTGGTAAGCATTCTCTCGCTTGACCCACTGGGGGTTCTGTCAAGAACTGTACAACCCTCGGCTTCCCATTTTCAGTTTGAAACTTTATCTAAAGTGCTTTATTGTATATAGAAATATTCAGTGATATCATTTTAATGCGTCAGTCAGTTTGAAGCTGGCAGCAATAGGTTCTGCATTACCAGAGCGGGCATGTGTAATTACTGTACTCTTTTACATGTGTTTGTACTATAAATACAGAGCGCTTCATTCACAGACGGTGCTCACGCTAGAATTAAACATCGGCCACAGATCACAGCGCATGCAAACAGCCGCGAAAACAAAGAACTGCTAAAGCACGGTCAGACAGGATTAATGAAATGAATCCAGTTAAATTCTTGAATTCTTGCCTCAACGGGGTTCAACATGCAACAGGTGCTCTGGCAGAAATAGCGAGCTATTTTACGACTGCGAACAATTCAAACGACGTCTATGGCGCTCGTGTTTATTTTTAGATCCTGCATCCTGAGTGTCTTTTCCTATTTTGAAAATGGCTGAGCCTTCCTGAAAAAGTGTCTCCAGTATCAGGGACCCACCCGGCTTCCTGTTTGCTTCCTCAGACCTTTGATTTGTGCCGACGGCGCTCAAGGAGGAAAGGCTGCGCATGGAGTTTTTTTTCAATCCAAAGCCATGTCATGAATGCATGAATGGGGGGTTCTCACCTTTCCCATGCTGTTGTATTCCATAGCAATTTCTCGAAAGAAGAAGTAGATGAAGTCGCCGTAATCCACTGCCTGAACAAAGTACGGCTCTGCAAAATAAGAGAAGATTGGCATAATTAGTACTGCAGGTAATCAGTGTTAACCCTAACTCTAATCATAACCTCAGTACTCAGAAAGGAAACCTTATTTAGCCTGGCCGAGTTCTAAGTAACACTTAGAGCTCTCTCTGTATGAAAACGTTTCTCCATTTACTCACCTTTCAGCCATTTTGAATCGTGCTTTACCGTGCGCAGGGTCGGACTGTCTCCCAGGCTACGATAAATAACAGCATCGATGGCCAGGAAATCGGTGACCGTAGCAGAGTACAACTTTCCATCTACAAAACAAACATCATGCAAAGCTTAAAAACTCATACAAAAAGGTTCCACTCTGTGAAACTTCCTACACACGCAGCAAACCAATACCCAAGGCACCATCACCAGAGACGGGGCTTGCAGTGTAAGTAAAGGTGAATGACTCACAGTCAAATGTTTGCTTTTCATTGGCAAAAGCAATCAAATATGTCGGCAATAATGTAATTAGTGTAACTATGACAATCACATGAATCACTTTAGCAGACCTCAAATTGGACACCGTTCTCAAGCCACTAATGAAGAGATGAATCATCTGGGTTTTCCATCTCGAGAGTTATTTTTAATCCCCACATTTCAGGGAAGACTCTGCAAATTTTTTTTTTCTAATACCACAATAGTTTCATGTGTTTCCAAACTGACCACAGGCGAAATCTTGCCAAGCAACATGCTCTTCCCAGAAACAGAGAGCAACTGTCGCAGAATGACTGCCACCGGCTCAGCCTGCCCCGGAGTTCCCTGTATTCCTCACATGCTTTTATATAGGCCATCTAATGATGACGATCTGTGTTGCTATTTAAAAGCTGGGGTATGTCTTGCAGCTATTACTGATTATCAACAGTCTAGAAATAAAATGATCCAGTCCAACCAACCCTCCGTAATAAGCAGATTAGCAAGTGTTCTTAAAAAGTTAAACAGTTCATTAGATGGCTCACCAGCAAACAGGGCAACGTTGGCATGCTTGGCGTCATACGGGCACCGGGCCATTCCACTAATCTCCTCCCCAAGTGCATCCAGTGTGTCCGTCTAGAGAAAGGAGACCAAAGTTCACAGGTCAACTACACTCAAGGGAGCAGCAAGGAAAGCCCATAGGTCTATACAGCAATGCTGGGCTGGTCACTTCCAAAAACTGAGCTGCAAACAAAATAAACATAAGGAATGTGAAGTGAAAATCACATGCAGCAAAAAAAAAACTGTATTAAATAGCATCTAGAGATCTGATTTGAAGTCGAAAGAGTGACATTCTCCTCAGGAGTTATTTTTAACAGCCTTTCTTGCACTTCACAATGGCCAGGGCTTGCCAAAAAGTTTAACTGCTTACGCCACCCTTCTTGGCTTCCAAACAGGTCATTTCGTATTCTATTTTTTCTTGACGGAAAGAGCTATTATCTACCGAGTGAAAAAGGTCAAGTGAAGTCTCGCCGCATTTAGAATTTCTGCTGGAGGATATGAAATATCAGAAGCCAACACCAGATGCCTCATTAACATTTCCTACAAAACGTGTTAAAGCAAAGAAGAACTTTGGAATTAATCGTACTGGATAGTAAAGCTCATTACTCTATACATGATACTTAAAAACACACCGTGTAGCAGAAGCTTTCTGTAGTAGGTCTGAATCTCACTCTGCTAAGCTTTTGCTGAAGTTTAATGGGAGGAAGAGACTTGTAGACAGCAGTGTGATATACGGTATGAGGTATAGAGCAGACGAATCATAAAAAGGCCCTGACAGATTTCTTCCTCTACTCTGGCATCCTGTAGTGTTCCCTTTAAGATTGACTTTGAGAGATATATATTTATTAATTCCGTCCACTTTTGCCAGGAATCTGCACACAGCCACGGACAATTCAGCAGTCCGCAGTAGGAGGTGTATCACATTACACCCAAAAGACCCATCATTCACATATGGGCTTATGGTTTCCGTAATGCACTAGGCAAGGCCCCGGCTTTGAACTGGTTATGGGAGGTTGTTTTCTATGCTGTCAGTAATTACATGGTGAGGGGCATCACCTCCCTGCCCCCTGTTTCCCCACAGCTCCGTCCAGCAACAGGTGACATAATCCACACCATCTGTATATTAGAAAGCCGAGAGGGTATTAATACACAAAGAACTGCTCGCCTGTTCGAGTCTAAGGTATGTGTCTGAGCAATCCCTGGGCACACAAGTGTTGAGCGGGCTGCAGACAGGCCCTTGGGAGTGAGTGTGTGTGTGTGTGTGTGTGTGTGTGTGTGTGTGTGTGTACATGGAGCAGAGCTGTTGTTCTGTCAGCTGAACATTTGTACAGTGCCCACCCCCCTCCTCGAGTCTGTCTCTCTCTTTCTTTCTTTGCTCTCTCTCCCTCTGAGAAGTGCTGATTAATGTGGGCTGAGTTTGGACCTGTAACAGAGGCCTCTTTTTCAGAGTCGTCACGCTGTGAGGATGGAAAGGTGAAAGAGTGGCCAAGGTGGATACACACATGCACCGTCTGACTCTGCTGTCACACAACGTGGCGAGGGCCAAATATCCCTGGGGACGGGAAGTCTGTGAGCAGATACTGCAGTTCTTGGCAAAAGGAATTCAGTCTCTTTGTAAAAGGCTGGGACTTTTTTTTTGTCGTGCCAGTTATCACACAGACTTTGCCCCTTACTCCCTGGATGCTATGAAGGTGATGCTGAATTACTTCAAACGTGTACTGTAAAGCCATATGATACATTAAGAGATACGTCTCAAAGCGTATTTTTCTTTCACAAACCAACTGAAATGACTAATAACTGCGAACGAGAAAGAAAACAAGGTTCAGAGCTTAACACAAGGAGGTACACCACATGGAATGTTTTATAGTGTGCTCTGTCAATTAACTATCACTCATCAAGCAAGCATCATCAGCAACCAATCCCTCAGAAAGCAGGTAGACCAAAACCACCCAAAGAACCTCTTTTGAAAAATGCGCAGGCTTCTTTCTACACCGGGGCTATTTCTCTATGCGATGTGCCCTTTTAGTGACATTTCAGACTTTCTTGCATCAGACAGTACAGGCTCTCACATGTTATCTAGCCAAAGTGATAAGTATGTCACAACATAAAAATGTTCATGCTTACATCTGCTTCATTTACATGGGACTAAAGCAAACCACCATGCACAACTGGTTGCCCCTGCTTTTTTTTTTTATCAACACTGTGGGCCCACACCTGCAAATCACTCATGCAGCAGCAATCCATCACTTTGCACAGCTCCTTAGCTTCCCTGATATAGTATGTCATCTCTTTTCAAGTTGCCCACATGCCAAACCTGCAATATATCCAGTTGTGTGAAGAGACACCATTAGGAAAGATGGGGATACCTCATAGGTTCGGCAAGAAGGGTTGAACGCGTTGGTCCCGCACACAAACAGGGTGTCATCATTTTGCTGTAAAAGGACCTTGATGAAATTGTGGCATTCGTCCTGCAGACGAGAACAAGAGCACAAAGTTCAAGCGCATAACCTTATAAATGACTATGCATGTTTACTGTGTTGCTAAAATGTAAAACCTGGCCATCCTTCCACTTGATCAACTTTTATTTCAGTCCATTATGTTGCTAAATACATAATGATGCCTCATGTTATAAACCTGCATTAGTATGTGTTAGGTTTAATCTACTTTATAAATCTTTGGGTTCGATCTTGGTTCCTCCCTCCGTCCTGAGCGTGAGCTCGGGGGAATCACTGAGACACAGACACCAGGTATGCAGTGAATCAAGAGTTTCCTGGTTTATTTCAGGTTATATAGAAAGGCACAGACAACAGTGATTGGTTCACAGGTATGTTAGGTATTGATCTGATTGGATGCATGCCCATAGCATGCACTCCCACACACAATGAGCACCCCGTGAGTGAGTGCTGACTACGTGCTTTACGTATTCCAGGTGAATGAATAAAGGAGGGGGGACTACAATGGTCAAGAAAAGGGGGAAGCTAGGGAGACAATACAGGGATCAAAAAGGAGAGGGGGAAGCTGCATAAAGACATGCAAGACAGTTATACCTAACAGTATGGTCATAATATCCCATTATCTAGAAAAAAAAAAGATCCTTTGTCATGATGGCATGATAAAAATATATAGAAATTGTCCATATACCTTGTGCTTTCCTTTCATTCTACAGGTATCCACATCAGGTTGCCTGGACTTCCACGTCAGTTTCTGTGCAGGGAAAATCGATGGTGAATCAGTGCTGATCTGCTTAAGCTTCATGCTGAAGACAGGCGCGTGCCACAAACACAACACATTAGACTAGATTATGTCTGTCTCTTATTACCCTTGAGGTCAAACCAGCAGACATTCTAACATACGATTTAAGCTCTAAGCCACATTTACAAACTGCTAATAGATTAAACCACTGATGCAAAATTGAACCCTTTCATTAATCAATCTCTCTCATACTCTCAAACCCGGGATCATTCACGTTGCTTTGGTATTCCTCTGCACGCCTTCACAGAGCATTGGCATAATTGGGAGCAGTTACACATACGTATAAATCTCCAGTCTCCCGGGGTCCCTCTTTTCAGGACAGATGACGCACAGAGACGACTCTTGATAGGATAATGTGCTTAGGAGCGTCACAGCGCTGGAGCGTCTCATGCTTGGGTTTCAGCGCTGCTAGGTAATTACGGTGGAGTACAGAATCAAAATCGTATCCCGGAAGACAGCAGACTGACACAGAGCGCTTACCTTGTTGAAAAAGATCTCCTCCGTGTTGGCCGTTTCGATGTCCACTGTATATATGTGATCCCTGGAATGATAAGAAATAGAATTCATTTTGATATGGAATTAGAGATTGTGTTTTACTGCCAATGTCCAATGTGCTTTCTATTTAAAAACGAACACCACTTCAGGGGATAGGCACAAGCAACAAAGGGATTTAAAGTGCTTCAGCACCCACAAAGCTGCCTTTGTTCTGGTGGAAGGTTGCTCGTTGGGAGAGTGCCAAGTCATTCTGCACTGTTCAGGTCAATTAAGTTCAGTACTCAACCACAGGAAATCGATACCACCACTCATTAAAATACGAGACAGAAGTTATGTGTTTCGCCTGGTTATATCAAAATCTCTGCCGGCATGTGGTGCTGATAAACAGGTTAAATAACACAAACGCGAAAGCCTACACCATTTGTATACTCTCCAAAATGCGGAGTATACAGTGCACATCTTGGACAGGCGGGATTGTGGGACTGGCTGCAGCGTAAACTGTTTAATTTGTTTGAGTTTGACTACTTGTAAATGTGTGTTTAATCAGAGCGCCTTGTCAACATCCGCTGAGTTCGGTTTAATTATATCTAACAACCTGCGCAGTGGCTTGCATTCTCATTATACAAATTTAATAAAGTCTAGAAGTGAAGCCATTTCTGAAATGAATCCACTTATACAAGTTTCCTGGGGCTTGGCAATCTGGATAAACTTCTATCCAATTATGTTATCCAAAGTCTCCGTCAGAAGCTGGTAATTAATCATACATGTGTCGAATTTCAAATAGTTCACAGTTTCCAGGCTATACCGAACGGCGTAGAGGCTTTTGTTGGGATTTTAAAAAAAGGTAGATATTCTCATTCCTAGTTGCCTTGGATAAATGGCGAGCCCTGCACAATTCTGAGCCAAGAAATGATCTCGTTTGAAACAGCTTCATTACACGGTGCTCAAAATGATTAGGGCTGGTGAAGTCGCCGTGGCGGTGATGGTCAGTGTTTTCTCTGCAGCTCCTAATATTTGCTTTTTCTCTGTGCATCACTGATTAGGTCTATACAAGTCTAAAACTAATGAAGAAGAATCATTCCCAGTGCTTACAAACAAACTCCAAATGATCTCTGCTGGTTTCAAAGGCTGTGCTTCTTAGTTGAAATGCAGTTCAAGATCACTGACACACTTCTAGATTACAGAAAGCTAAACCCCAGGTGATCCTATACCATTACCTCTGAGGAGTAATTGAGCTCCACGCCTAATGCATTTCAATTAGCATGGGTAAGGTGTCATCTCGCCTGGCTGTCTCACAGTCCGTTAATGAAACTCTGTTCTAGCGCATAATTACAACCTCAGAAGATCATTAACCGAGTGAAACGTATGTCGTTACATCGTAAAGCTCAACATGGAAATCCACACAGTGGGCCATTAAATATTATTGGGCAAATATTCTGTACTCTTGTATTACAATGCATGACGAAGGCAAAGTGCACGCTCCCATTTGTGAATGTAATGATGTAGATTTAAACTAAAGGCTCCTAGGTTCCTACTTAGAAGCCAATAAGAATGGGGGGAGGCATACAACATTGAAGGATTTCCCCAAGTTTAACCCTGATCTGCTTTTGTAACCCACAGTTTCCACATTCCTCGACATTTAACAGAACCTTCTCTGTTTAATTATTTCAGCGAGTCAACAGGTAACGCATAGGCATGCATCCTGCGAGTATAAATACTGAAGCGCTCACAACGCAAGCATGACCAGTTCAAACTCCAGCTGCACCTGTGGACTCATCACTGGCTCCACACTTGCTACCTGCTGGATGAAGCTCCCCAGACTTTGTATTATGACAGCTTCTGAGCTTTTGAACTGCTTGGCTCTTTATCCAGCTGCCAAAGGAATGAGTTCAACAAGCACCGAGTTCCTTTCGTGCTGTGCAAGTGCTGGGCCAGCCAAGCAAACAAAGACCTCTGGAGCTCACCACCAGCAAACAAACAAAACCCAGTGTTTGGCTTCATGAGTGGGGTGCCTTCTTTTATGCTCTGTGCCTGAAGTCTTACAAAACTTTGATATGCTGCAAGTGTATCCGCTTGCTTACAGATTTTGATATCGGGGTGTGTTGTGCTAGGTTAAGGGGACTCGGGGGGAGGGGGGGTATGAAGGGGGGTCTGGTCCTGGCTGCTTACCAGGAGAACAGAGAGGCTTTGTGCTGAGGAATGTCGTTTTCATAACACCCCAGCTTTTTTTCAGGGGTGACTGAGGGCCACTGTGGTCCATCTGGTGGTCTTTTGTAAAACAATCTCACTCTCTGACGGGAGGGATCGGGGGCCTTCGTTAGTATGCACCACACACCTAGTAACGTACCCGGAATTACCACCCGCCCCCTTCATAACCGCACTGTGGATGACTGCGGCAACGCTGTATATTGTCTGGTTATATGATAAGATATACACAAATGCACAACAACAGCAGCGTAGCTAACATCAACAACAAGTCCACTGAGTGTATCTATACTGTTTATTTGAGGGGGGGGGGGGGACTGTGTTTGGGGTCTCTAAGACCATCTGAAAAAGCACAGCAGAAAGCACAATCCTAATAATTAGTGGACCTTTAATGGGATTTGAAAACACTGGGTGAATCCAAGACTCCTGGACCTCATTTGCTGCCCTGTTTTGAAAGGGATGAACCTGAATACCTCATGGACCACTAGACCATTCCCACAGCATGCCAAAGGGGCTCCTAAAAGAATGATGAGAACAGTTGCCCTGGCAAACAGCAGACAGGGAAAAGGGAATGCGAACAATGAATCTGCGCAAGCGTCTCAGTAGCGTTAAGGGTCACAAAATTGCTGCTTCTTCCTAGATTCCTGCTAGAATGAGAAAAATGCTGCTGCTAACCAATTCTGCTAATCGGTTAGGTCAATTCTAAGGATTTTAGGGTTAATTTAGCACTTAGCACTAATTAAACATTTAGGCCGCCTCCTCCATTCAAGCTGTTCTGGAAAAAGTCATAAGAGTATACAGGTCATAGGGTAAACCAGGTTTACCTCAGTGCTTGATTACAGTAAAGTATTTCAGTGTTTATTTTTATTTTCAACTCTCAGAACACAGAATGGGATGATTAAGCTTACAGACACAAGGACGCCTGGGAATTGAACATGGGACCTTCTTGCTATGAGGCTACCTACTGCGCCATCGTGCCACTACGCTTGCTTCTTAAAAAATAATGCTTGCTACAATTTTGTACATCTACCATTTACAAGCCTGACCAGCTTGGCAGCTCAGACTAGGCTAGATTTTTCAACAGAGAATCATTTACTCTGAATGAAGTTGAATGAAAAGAAGAAGAATGAAAAAAAAATTCAAATTGATTTTGATATGATTGAATATGTTTTTAATTACACCATAGTCTGGCTCATTGTTAACTAGCTTGCTAGCAAAAATTGGTATATGCTTAGAAATAGCACATTATTAAATATTTATTAAAATTATATACAGTGAAGTACCAGAAAAACTGGTATAGCAGTTAATACTCGGTAGGACCCTCACGGGATCTTGGAGGGAACGTTGCACAGTCCTCATGCTGATGTTTGTTGAGGCCCCAGCATTGAATTCCGATGTTACTTGAGGCAGCGTTGCACGCCTATCACGTGAAACGATTCTTGCCAGCCGACACCGGTCACGTTCACCCACAGTCTTTTTACAGCAGTGGTAAGTTGGAGGATTTGCTGGAATTCTTGTAGCTCTGGTACACCCTTGTAATGCTCATACGTGAAAATCCAAACTTTGCTTCTATAGCTCCAACTATTAAACCGCATTGAAAATCGCAAAAACTTGCCATTCACATGGTGGAAACAGCTCTACAAGCTTCCATAGATGTCTATCACTTTATATATGCACTGGCAGATGCAACTTGTGGCATGCAGAGGTGGCGTTTCTATGTATTTTATATGGGTATGTGTGTACCAGTTTTTCTTTAGTGTATTTAACCAATTACAATTCATGGCCATGTTGTTATCTGTAATATCATCAGAAAAGCACCACATCTCTTGGACGGCCAAGCCAGCGATAGCTGTGGAATTCTGGGATAGCTATGGTGATATATACTTACTATTAAAAAAAAAGAAAAAAAGTTGCCACTGGGTTTTACCACCAGTCCATGATGACTCCCAGCTGGCCACCACAGCACACTGACTCATACACTGCTTTTCTAAAGACAACCTACATCTCAGATGATTTGGGGGTGTTGCTAAGCCCAAATGCATTCATTTAAATCTGCAGTAATAATAAACACATCCTTATGGAACATTTGCTCTAAAAACCGAAGGGTACGTTTAGGCTCAAAGACTAGACGCAGTCAAGCTAAAGCCAGAACAATTCCTCGAGGTATTTCAAACCAACTCATGGAACACATGAACCGAATTTATACAAGCACTGTTCCATAATTATGAAATAACAACCTCATTTAATTCTTTGTGGGCAAATATTTCCACCCTCCCACAAAATGCTATTTGCAGCATCTGCTGGCGCTTCCTGCCTGCCAATAATGATTTAAAAAAAACTAAATCCAAATCCACTTTTCTAAAACTGTGCTACACTATTGAGCTGGCTAACCTTTTAATTACTGGACCTCATGATGAGCCAAATGATGTGAAGCCATTCACAAGTAGCATCAGCTTTTGGACCGCATCTCTGTCGGCCATCTGTGGGCCAAGATACAGCAAACTGAATGAAAGCGCTGTCACGTGATACAGCAGAGCGGTGTCCAAAATCACGCACGCACATGACTAATTAGCATTAAAAAAAAGAAATACAAAATAGTATTTTTGTGCTGTTTATACACTAGTGCAATGACTTTTCTGACACACTATGTAGAAGTGCATGGTTTTGGACATCACCTGGACATAGACCAGACTACCAGACTACGTCTGGGCAGATTGTGATGGTTCGCCAGTCCGCGGGGCCCTTATCTCCTACCTAGCTGGCTTGGTAAATGCAAATCAGAGTGTGTGTGCTGTGTGTGTAGTACTCCTCTCATCAGCCAGCCTCCAGTTTTCTCATATATTCCACCAGTGATACCAGCACTGCTGGCTGGCGTTTCATTTGTACAAGCCCCAGGAAGCCCAAAAAGGGAAAAAAATATTTATTTCCAATTCTGTGCACCCCAGATATCAAGCACATACCAGCATTATTCACTCTCACCATCCATCCATCCGTCTATCCATCCTTCCATCAGTTTGCATTTCTTTATTTCTTTTTCTTGTTTTTTATAACACCATGTTGCCATGTGTGTGATACTACCATAATATAATTATTTCTAACAGAATAGCTATGTTGATTAACTTTCTCTATTCGGATTGCTTCTTTCCAGCCAGCTTTACTTTGTTTCGCACATGAAAATGATAAACTCTTCCAATAAAGAGAGCAGTTTTGTGCTTCACACAAGCAAACAAATCTCAGTTTTTAACTCATTTCTTAATTTCACACCTCTCTTGCTTCCTAAATATTATCTTGTCATTCATGACCGTAACCATATTTTTTGACAATAATTATATTATACATATTCAGTAGGACGTCGTTTGCTCTAGACAGAATATTTAACTAGACATCATGAGGAAATGTCTTAAGAACTTTTTTTAAGAACTGATTTTACAGCAGCCCGTATGAACGGTGTCAGTCTGCTCGAGCCATCAGGGTTATTGTGTATGTTTGTATATGCCACTTTTAAGGAAACGCTACTCCCTGAAAGTGCTGGAGATGGTGTGTATTTCAGTCAGTGGCACAACCCGCTACGGTTGCATGAGAACGAGGCACTCTTAAAAGTCTTGTGGGTACACAAAAATCCTTCACCCAATGCATGCAGACAGTAAGTAGACTGACCTAGCGGCTATATAAAGAGTTTGATTCGTTATGACGATCAGCTGGATGTCCAGTTTGTGCCGTTGCGTGCTGTTCCTTCCTGGTCTGTGTCCAACAAACACCGGGTAATGTTTCGTATCTGCAATGAGGTGGAAATGAAATACAGGCAAAAACAATTGCAAGCGCATAAACAAATAATGGCATAGGATAGTTGGCTAGTTTCACTGAGAGAGGGAACAGAAAGAAATAAAATGCACCCCAAGTCTCTGTGCCCTACATAGCAGTTAGACCTCAACATAAGGCTTTAAACTTTGAAGGGGGAAAATAAAGGATTATCCTTTGATGTTAGAAAGACTCCATTTCAAATAGCATTTAAAGTTCACATTTTCTCGTGTGCTTCCCTCGCCATTGAATCATGTTTCAAACATAGAGAGAGAGAGAGAGAGAGAGAGAGAGAGAGAGCAAACAAGGGAATGAAAATGAAGAGAGAATGTGAGAGTGCAAGACAGAGCAATGTGTCAGGGAGAAACAGACAAAGAATATTAGCGAAAGAAAAAAGAAAAATTGTGAAAGAAATGCAAGCATAGAGAACGATTATGAATAAAGCGGCGTCTTGTTAGAATGACAGAAAGGTGAGGGAGAACGCGAAAGACGCATGAGAAAAAAGAGTGCAGCGGAGAGGGAAATAAATGTGAATGTGAGACTGAGAGAATGAGGAATGTATATGAAAGATGGACAGTGAAGAGAAAGAAAGAAGCGGTAGTGAAGTAGGAGGATGTGTAGACGTTTCTCTCAGCAGCTCCTGGTTACTCACAGTTGCCATGTGAAATAGTGATTGGCTCCGTGTCCTCTGGGAAGGCGGCCCCAGCCATCTGCAGCAGGATGAAATACAGCAGCAAGGCCTCTGACCTCATTTTGCACTGGCTCCTCACTATGTCTTTACTTCAGCCTGCAAGAAAAGAGCAAGAGAGACGTTTTGTCCTTTATTCATTAGCTCCATCACAGGCACCTGCAGAAACATGGCACAGATATGTAGTGCAGGTCCTGATTTTACAATGGTGAAATAAAACGAATCGGATTAGCGCAGTAATACGCGTCGCAGATCAATGACTGAGCCTGAGGTGGAGCCGGCTTTACTCATCAAACGTTCGCTTTTTTTCCCCATGATTCATTAATTGGAGAAGCTCATACGATTAGATCGATGGAAGAAATGATTGCCCAATTGGTATGCCTTCCATTACTTACTTGGACTGAAACCTGGGCTCTTTCGTACAGAGATTTATGGCAACCTACAGCCCTGCTGGCATTTTTACTCCTCTGTTTTTGCGAGTGCATTGTAGCAACAAATCACCCGCCCTAAAAACACAACTCAAATCATGGCTGATAATTACCACAGGGTCAGGAGCTCAGTCAGAATAGACTGCTTAATTCTCTTAAACAGAATTGCATTGCTGGTCTTAAGTAAGCATTTTTAGTAAGAATTCCAGCACCTTAATGCAATTCCTAATTCCCCACCGTGTTTGCTAGCCATCTCGGCAACGCAGTGGTGCCAGAAAGCCGAGAGAGAAGGTGAAGAAGAGAGAGGGGGAGGAACAGCGGGACGGAGGGAGGCTAGGCGACAGAGCGAGAGAGAGCTCTTTCCATGTGCCTGTGAATCCCATTCAGAGCACTGTGAAAACACTATTCTCCACTCAGATTCCCTTAATAGCATAGGGCATGCAACAGAAATCCTAGGAAACAACCTTGATGGAGGAGGCGCTCGCTCGTCTAAACATGCTCTCTATGCACTCCACCTCTAAACGCGTGCATCTCGACTATATTACACCAAAAAACACCACCCAAAAAGGGTTGTCCAGCCGAGCTCTGTGACAAAGCCAGGCCGATTGCAGCACTTTATACATTGTTCAGTCAAAAGCACGGCGGCTGGGATTGTTTTGGGGTTACTGACGTGCGTGATGGACGACCTGAAGGAGCTACAAGACCTCGGGCAAGACTGTCCACTGTAAATAAAATCAGTGTGGCCGACGTAGGCTGACATGACTAATATGGTCTACATGACAGTCTGTCCAAGTCCACAGCCATGTTCTTTAGGCAACTGCAGCCCTCGGTGCTGTTTTTTTTAATCAGACACATACTGCTTCCTACACCATGCGCTATGCTAATTTAACCATAGAAACCAACCCCACAGACCAAACCGTAGGTGATTTTCTCATCAACTCAGCATGCTCATTGAAATGAGTTTATAACCACGAGGCATATACAGTAGTGATTTTCCGAAAAAACAGACAGCACTTACAGACGCAGACTAATTAGCCTTAGCTAGCATAGACGTTCTTGAAAAAGAGGTAAAACACAGACTTGAAAGCACTATCATTTTCAGCCACAAAACATAGTGATTATGTAAATTAGCTGTACTAAAAAGCTATCGCACTGGGCAAACAGCTCTAATGTGTGTAAAATGCCTTGGATGAAATGTCACACTGAGGCTTCCTATTTGTCCAAAGATTAATGATTAAACTGTGATAGCCTTCAGTCTGAATCAGCTCAGCTCCTGTGGGTGAGGATATGCATGTCTGTGTTGTGGTGAAAGAGCAGGGTTAGGAGTAGGGGTCTAGTACCGGATGAGAAAAAGAGCATGGATTTTTTTTGCTAAAGCAGGATTACCCGGACGTAGTGTGAATGTTATTCAAATGCATGAACCGAAAGATTAAATTAATGTTGGTTTTAGCAGAGTGAATAAGGAGCCTGAGACAGAAACCTCAGTGTTTCGGTAAGAAATTAAGCCAACACCTTTATTACCCCAGATGCTGGAAGGAAATTTGTGGCAGGCAATAAAGCGTAGCGGAAATGAGTCTGCGTCTGCAACGCATACGCACACACTGCCTTCGCACCTCTAGCTGCCTGTTCATCCACTGGAGACCATATGCCGGTGCCGGTGCAGGCTTACACCACTCACACAGTGCTGGAATGATCCTTATCAGACACAGCAAACACTCTGATCATCGCCAAACACTGAATTATGGAGGCAGAACCTACAATCAAGCTTTGACTATACGGCCAGGCAAGGCAGGACGCTCCTTAAAACAGCATGTTAAGAGCCATTGATAAACAACAACGTTAGATAAAGAGTATGTTTCTGAGTGTCAGAAGAGTACTTTAGCACTCTATAACCTGACACACGCAAGCGCTCGCAGTTTAGAGAAGGTAGCGTATAGTATATCATGACATAAATGTCAAACTAGCCTAATGATGTGGCTTCCGTTTAATCAGATCCGCACCAGCCTGCAAAGTAAAAATAGCCAGAATTAATTAAAGCGACTCTTGACAACATAACCTGTAACTGAAATGCTGTATAATTGAAGTTTTCTGCCCCCTTCCAAAGAGGCCAGACGTGTTAATAATAACGCCTGAAGGTGATACAGGCACAGTGAAGAAAAGATATGTAAAATAAAAATGCAGCTCACATTAGCTTTGCTTTTAATTAAGGTGACGTGGCTGCCGGAAAACTGAAAGGCAAAAACCTAAAAGCGTAAACCAGTCACTTCTGAGATTTGTGCAGAATACACATGAGCACCCCCGACTGCTGCTTCCAAAAGCGGTCAGAGAAAAGAATAGAGTCATACGTTCGAACCTTTTTCACTTCTGTCAATCAAGCAGGGGCCGGATGGAGACAACCCAAGTGTGAGGCAAGTGCAGCTGACAGACTGAGCAGAACAGAATTTTTATTAAAGATAAGGAGGAGGCTGGCAATCATATCCTGCTTCGCTTTGGTCCGTTTATCATATCTCATGCTCCATTCATGCCACTGCTATTCATCTGCATTCAATATTTCAGCACAAAGTAATGGACGACAAAATCAAATATTATAACACGCATGCAAATGCAGCTGGCCGAGTGGCTTATCCGTTCAATTTCCTGTTAACATGAACAGAGAAAAGAGACTGGAGCTCCCTTATATCGGCTCCCACGTCCATGTATACACACAAAGAAGGCATAAAGATATAGCAGCTGCAGAATATGTGCGTCATATCTCAACTATAGAATACTTTTAAACCACTTTATCCTAATTCTTGTTCACACTGCCGTGATCATTTTATGATCATTACAATAACTGCCTAATAGTGATTACTGACAATGCCAAATGTCGGTTTCAATGGTGCAAATCTTGGGCTGTGGACAATGTGAAACATGTATTGTCCTCTGATGAGTCTACCTTTACTGTTTTCCCCACATCCGGGAGAGTTACGGTGTGGAGAAGCCCCAAAGAAG
>JAOVVG010000032.1:1999418-2019035 GCA_028566375.1 Leptodoras nelsoni | reverse complement strand
CTGGTCCAATTTAGCCATGAAACCTCCCACACTAAAATGACAGGTGTTTCAGTTTCATTGTCTAACCCCTGTATATGCCAGTCACAATGGATCAATACACCAAATCCATTTCCATACCAATCCAGTGTTTCAGGATACAATCTATATTATATTTAGTATACTATGAATCAGCATGTAAATGTAATTCTGTAATTATTTTTATAAAAACATGTTTGAAGAAACATTCCAGAGATCCTATATGAGCTTTAGTAGCAAGACTGTTTATAAAGTTATGAAAACCAGCTCCTTTAACTAACCAGGTGAATACAAGCACTGAGTACTACTAATTAAAATAATACTTTCAGGTCAAAATATTTTACTGGATAGAGTAAAAAAAAAGAAGAGATGAATGCTGCTTTTCTTACTCATTTCCCACTTGACTAAAGCAGCAGTCACACAGGGGTTTTCATAAGGCTACATTTTATGTACAAAGAGTTTACAGAGCCAAACTCAAACAGCAGTTTCTTTCCCATGATCACTGATAAAAGGTTAATAATCAACCTCTTCTACAAGTTTTTTTTTTCAATTAAAACACTGTTAACCTGTAACACTTTATTGTCTTTATACTAATTAAACTTAAACTTTGAAAGGTGTACTTAAATATCCAAACATGTTTTAAGACATGGTTGTGCATGAGATGTTAATGATGTTCAATCAGTGGAGTCTAATCTTATCCACAAAGGGCCGGTGTGGGTGCAGGTTTTCTTTCTAACCAAGCAGAAGCCACACACTACTAAAAAAGTCAAGATCCACTGATTAGATCGTTTGATTAAAAGCAGATGGAATGAGGTGTGGCTCCTGCTTGACTGGAAGGAAAAGCTACACCCACACCGGCCCTCTGTGGATAAGACTGGACTCCGCTGTGTTATATTAAAGATGTTAACAGCTTAATGCAACCATGGACACCAGGCAAGTGTACTGAAAGCATCGTGCCCTTTAAATATGTACATTCAATAGAACATAATGTGTACAACAGTCATCAGTCACAACAGAGGTGCCAGTAAAGCAGAGGTAAAGAATTTCTATTTCTAAGTATTATTATTATAATTATAATTATTGTTATTATTAAACTCTGAGTTTAATAAGTACACTCCCAAACTAGAAATGACTGTAGGCTAGACTAAGGAGTATTTCAGGTAAATACTCATTAGAGTGACTCGTTAGGGAATTAATACGGCTTTAGCACTCAGGGGGCCTTCAGAAACAGCTTTATCTGCTGAGACTAGAGCCCCCCTCCAGCCAGCACTGCAAATCCCTCTGCTTTTTCTTTACTCCTCTCGATGCGATTAGGGCCACCTCCGTAGTGACCATAACCAGACAGCACTCTACTTCGGAGGTTTCTTATGTTCCGTCTATACAGAAGCCAGTTACCATGTAGCAGCCCCACATGTGACAAGATCCTACACAACTTGACATTTTACCGACTCAAGCACGAAGAAATAATTGAGTCCATAGGGTGGAGGAAGTCAAATCTTTTCAAGTCGAAACCACGCAATTTCGGTTGGCGTCCAGAGGGCAAATCAAAGGAACAGTGGTTTTAGCAGCTGATCCTGATGGAAGACAGAAGTCTGTGGCTGAGCAAAGGCAGTTGAGAGAAGAGTGTGTGCATGTATGTGTGTGTATGTATGTCTACATTAACTTAAAGGCATCTTTGTCCTCAGTGCCAGATTAAACCATTTCAAGACGAGGTGACATGGCCTGCTCCCGGATAGAGCTCGGGCTCTAATCAAGGCCGTCTCAAAGCTCACCGAGGGCTGTTCGGCAGCACAATCAAACCACTTGCTACGCACGAGCCAAACTGTAACACAACACCGGCTGCAGCTCTGCCTCTGATTAAGACTCATTACGCCATTCCATATAATGACTAAGAGGGCAGAGAATGAATTTAATGCTTTGGTGCCAGATTTACACGGAATCCCCATGTGCAAGGCAGCTTGTTTAGATTATGCATCCTGAAACAATGAATAGTCTGAGAAAACATATTCAAATCCAGAGAATTTAGATGTGGAAAGCAGGCAGTTAAAAAACAGCTAAATGAACAGAAATAAATTGTTGTCGTGTCTGTTTGTCTTACTTCTGATGTTCAAAGGAAATGTTTTGTTAAACTGGCACAAGCCCTGTGAAACGGCTATAGTACTTGACTTTGCTATAAAACAGGACAGTATTAAAGGGGAGGCCCTCGCTGGGTTTATGGCTCTCCTGGGTTTGTCACTGGAGCCACACTACTCAGTAGCAGGTCCGTAGGGAAAACTCTATTGAGCTTTACACGACATCCTTTTCAACCCCTACACAGAGCAATACCAGTGTAACCAGTCCAGTGGTACAATCATATTTGTGGCCAAAAATAATGACAGCAATTCTTAGAACGATGTTAATGACACAGAGGATGGCATATTGCTGTTTCGTATTTTTTACACAGCTCCAGGAAATGTAGTGACAATGTTTGAATATGTACCATGAGTTAAAAGTGATCTTCAATTTGCAAAACACGATATGTGGTAAATCAATCCCTGTTTCCAACTGCGCCAGATTGTTTTACACCATGAAAATGAAAATGTCCATCCTGAATACGCTAAAACCTTAGAAATCAATTCAGCCTTCAGGCAAATACATCTGAGATGTACAGGAGAATATGTTTAACACCTGATTTATGAAAATGTGACCCGGTATAGCCGTTAACTACTCAGCGTAATGCTTTACAGAAAAATGACTCATGGAGTTGCCCTTTCTAATTAAGGGCAAGCCAAAGGAGTCAAGTGTATTGTGTATCCTCATCATGTATACTCAAAAATGATTAAGCTCCGTTCCAGTGCAGCTGATTTGGCTATCTGAGCTATTCCAGATTTGAAAACAGAGCACGCTCAGTCAGACCTACACTGCTCTTGAGCCAGTAGGATACTACATCTTCCTCCTGGGTCTCCTCTGATCATTAAAATGTGCATTTCTACATCTGTTCCACAAAGGCACTGATCTCTGTTGAAGCAATGACTCACCAATATCTCGCCATGGTTTCTCATAGCCTGTGCGTATCGGGCTGCATTTGACATAGTAAAACACAACTTGCTCTGAACCAGATGCCACTTCTAATAGGATTCGAGCCAACTTAGGACAAACTCTGCAGGGAACAATTTGTATGGGATATTGCTGATCATTAAATCAAACAAAAAAGGAGGACAGTGTGCTGCATGAGAAGGCATTAATATCTCAAGAGTAGACAAGGGAATTTTTGAATAAACCGAATCTATATCGGTTTCCTTATAAATGTTTCATAGCTTCTAGAAATTAAACCACGTAATTTATACGAAGTAACAATTTCTTAACAGACGTAGCGTATGCGATATTACGTGGCCAGGTTGATTGGCAGGTTGTGATCTTTAAAAGTCATAACACCTTTCCAATCTAGCCCACTCAAACCTGCTTTGGCTGTCAAACCCAGAGCAAGGTAAAGAGCTGGCACAACATGAACCTGCCTTCAATCCCTTCTCTTACTGTCAGCTGCCTCTATTTAATCCTAGAAGTGACTTTGAAATGCAAATGTAATTATTTCAAAAAACATTAGTCTTTAGCTAAAGAAAAAAGGGTTGAAATCAGGGTGAAAAAATCAATAGGCAGTATATTAAAGAGCCACTAAAATTCAGATTAAAGAGAAGTAATGACCTCTCTTTACTGATTCTAAGCAACAGACACTCACACTCAGAGAATCAATATCAAGCTCCTGGAGCTGTCAAGACATTGTCAAGCTCCTGGAGCTGACAATGTCATTGTCCTTGTACGGAGGTGAGAATGTAGAGACAGGACATGGGACCTACAGGACAAGCCTCGCTTTGTGTTCCAGCATGAGCACCAAGTTCGCCAGGGTGAAAAGCAACAGAGATTAAGTGTTGCAAGCCAGAGAAAAGAGACAATAAAAGGAGGTCTTCACACACGGATGGGCAAGTGGGTCACAGATAACTTGTTGACGGACGATTCGCTCCCGCGGTCAGCAATAGGACTCTTTCCACACAGACATTCTTTGAGGGGAACCTCTACTCTTTGCAATACACCCCCCCCCTTTTTTCTGGTGCCACCACCATGCGATCTTTTGTGAGAAAGCCTTAGAAAAAGGGCCCTATCCAGGGCCACCAATTAGTCGATCCCCATCGGGTGGTAAGCCACATGAATAGAGCGGCCACAACGGACCTGCACCTACAACATCCTCCAGGATTTGCACAACCAGCTCCGTGTTATCTGTCATGGTCAGGAGGCTTTGCTGCTAAATCCACTGAATGAGAGCACCAGCGAACGGCATCCCCTAACAGCCTGTTAAGCTGTACACCGCAAGACAAATTCTATTTCTTGTTTCACTTGCATGAGATGTTTAATCGCTCAATTAACAAAACAGGAACTGCATGCACAAAGAGCTGACCCATGTGTCTCATGGCTGGCTCTGTCATCTGCAGCATGACAGCTTTACAACACAACAACAACAAGTCTGAGAGCATTGTATTACACAAGCAGCACCTGATTTTGCATACAGTATTACTGAAGAGCAGAAGAATGCAATGCTTTATTTATAAGCTGGTACGACTAAGCTTAATATCAGCTAACTGGGCTACTTTTCTAACACTTCAAACCCCCATCTCTGTGCCACTCTGTGCCATATGCATTGAAGACAATGCTTCATTAAAGAAAGAAGTAGAATGAGCTGAGTAGATCTGGATTCAGCACATTGTTTATTTGACTGCTGTTTATGGAAAAGCTGATACTTAAAATGGTTGCACAGTGTAGGAAGGTCTATTGTGCAACTCTGCAAGGCCCAGCAAAAAAAGGCACTGCTGTATTCCTAGCAGTTATAGAATAGGAAATGCATAGTTTATCAGGCATGATACATGGTCTCTAATGTAGCCTGACGTCATACTAGTTGATGCACTTTCACTAAAGTAGCCTGATTTGTTCGGGGTTTTTTTTGCTGGCTCACATTCATAAGAAAACTGGCTTGTCTTTTGGCCAACGTTGCACCCGTAAAAATGAGTCTACCACGTTCGGTATAATTGATGTGAACTTTGCAGATCACATTTTCACAAATCCGCAGCGTACAGCATTCCATTCAGACATCACTCCCAGCTTACACCTGAAAGTAGACATGTCGCACGTTTCAGAAACAGCGTTACTCTCACTTTGTCCTGCATTTTTATAATAAAGAGGAAGTGGTGAACTTAGCACCGGTGAACACACTAGTGCATACGGAGCTCCTTCAACTGCTTGCTTGTTTTTTGAATATGAGCTGAACCCGAATGAAGCTAAACATGAGGTTACAGAGCCTCAAAGCTCGACCGTGTCTCTTAGTGGATGTTGTTCTTGGGTAGGATACAGGAAAAGGAAAGCCTGCAATTCTGTTACATGATGAAGAAAGCAGCGGGCTATCTTCTGGGACTGGGCTTCATTAAAGTCAATCAGTGTTTTTACAATGTATTGTCCAGATTTTTTTTCTTCTGGCTTCACACTGATAATAAGCCCTTTTCAGCTCACCTGGTTGAGTAATTGAGGTGTACAGCAGAGCGGCGATGTAGAATCTGCAGGTGCCACAAAATGAAGGACACAGGCAGCATCCCATACGATTCACTTAAGCTGCAGGAGAGTTCAAACGCGCAGTTGGTCGCCACGCAGTCGGGGTCTGTTTGGTCTTCAACTTCAATGTTGTTTGACAGAGATTAATGACTCCAAGTTGGCAGAAGGAAGGAAGCTTAAGACAGTCCCTGAAAGCCAACAAGACTGACTTGTAGCCTAAATAACAGGAAATGGTTTAATCAGCAAGGTTCATGAAGGTCTTGATAACGATTAAACTGTTCTAACGAGACTAGTCTCTAACGTATACACATACTCGTATGTAATCTGACTTTAACCTCTTTAACACTAAACTAAATCCCACAAATCACACTCTAAGTACAAGTTTCTGTGCTGGGAATTTCCACCTACAGAACACACCGCTTGATTTTTGGTTTATTTGGTTAAATAAAATTCATTTATTTAAAGGAACCCGTCAAACATCTATACTAACCTTAAAAACACCAACTAGCCTTAATGGATTTTTAAGGCTAGTACTCCTCGTACTCTGGAAACCCTGGAGAATTTATTTCAACTCAGTTAATCAATCTATCTTACCACAATCTAAACACAGCAATGAAAAATCCATCAAGAACTGCATTTCGCTCGCAAATTTCCCTTCGACTCTTTACCAGAAGCGCTTTGACTGTTTTTTTTCCCTCTTTTCTTGTAGACAATATGTCATTGCACAGTAATAGCTGATCTTGAATTGCGATCCATTAAACAGACAAAGAGCAGTTCAAAATGAATATACTTCTTGTTATCTGCCTAACCATTAGACAATGGCTTTATATTAACTAGATATGGCAGCAAAGCGGACAGTCTCTCAAAATAAAAAGCCCTCCTCGCTCCTCTTTCTCTCTCCTTTTCTCTTTCTTTGCCGGGTCAATTAAGCCACCTAAATACTACACCCTGTCACATTCCATATGAGGTGGGGGGACCACACACTGAATGACTACTTTCATTAAAGCGACTAGAAGAAACGGAGTTCACGATCAATTACCATATGAAAACCACTGAATGTTTTACAAACTCGACAGGCCTCCCCTGGACTCTGGCGGCCTTCATTCAGCCCACATTAGTCTGCAAAGTACAGTAAACTCTTTGGTCATAGCCAGTGAACAGAGCACAGGGCCTCACTATCACAGTGTCGCAGTTTTAATGCCAAGGCAACTGAGGCTTGGTCCCACAGCCAGAGTGACAATCCTTTTCTTTTTAAATGCTGCTTCATTCCCAGCTTTATTAATATGGAGGGTTGGGGTTGTGCGATGGATCTTATTCAGTAACTTTTCTTTAAAGTTCTATACAGAGGAAAAGATAAAGCAGTGCAATCTCTATTACACAGATACAGGATGTTTCCTGGCTGCCTGCTTGAGTTACTTCATTCAGTATCTTGTTCTTTGGAGGCGAATCTATTGAAAGTCCTTCTTACTTAAGACGATGAAGGGTTTAGAGCCATTTCCGCCGACTCATCTTGTTCATCTTATTCACAGTAGCTTACCTAAAAAACTCAAAACTCCTGAATAAACAAAATGATGATTACAGTTTAGAAAGCATGTCCAAATGAATTAGTATGAAGAATTCACAGTACAACCTAACTTCCATTTTCTGTACATCACAGTAGGATAACACTAAATGATGTACAAGATTTCAGTAGCAATACAAATATTCGTTACACTGTTTTTTCCAGTGTAGACTTCCATGTAACATTTAAAGGTTCTAATTAGGTCCCTAACACAACACCTGACCAGAAAAGCCCTAGGAATTTGATCAGCCCAAGGTCCCTGAATCAGACACCCACTGGTCGAAGGGGACACTGGACCTTTCACACATGCTCAAGCGTCATATGATCTGTTAAAGCAGCAGTAAGATGCCAGACTTGCAACTGATGCCACATCCCACCCAGCATGGCACGCAAGAAAAGTCAAGCAGCTGTCTAGCTATTGTGTGTTTCTACCACCCTGACATCTCTATAGCCTTGTTTTATTGTTAGGTTGAGATCTCAGCACCACCAAGCTGCCACTGCTGGCCCCCTGAGCAAGGCCCTTAACCCTGAACTGCTCAGTTGTATATATCATAAATGTAAGTAACTCTGGATAAGGGTGTCTGTCAAATGCCATAAATGTAAATGTAAATAATGTCCAAGCTCTAAAGCCGGTGTAGCCAACATGTCCAATTTTACGTAAGATTCCTTGCTTAAATATCTAACCCGACTGAATGGCAACAACAGGGAACACCCTTTTAACACCCTTTGATTCATTTATTATGTAATTCATTTATGTCTATAAGTAAGATCATTGAAAGTGTTTTTTTTTTTAACATCCACTTTTTTTTACCACTTTTGAGCAGTAGCATAGAAGTCAACAGGCATATGTTTCCAATTTGATGCACCTACTTCGGTGGGTGCTCTGTTTTTACCGTCTGCTTTAAACAGGCCATATCATGGCTCCTTAATCAGACCAGAAAGGTTCAATCAAATTAAAAATCTTATGTCTGTGAAAACATTCGCGTTCCTGACCTCATATCTCTAGCCCTGTAGCAAGTCTCTTGCCCCATGGGCTTCAGTGAAATCATTTACATAAAAATGCATGCGATTTGCTGCAACAGAGGATATAGGTTACAGAAGCCATTATAGTTCATGGCTTGAAACCTAAAATGGCTGAATGGATGCTTTTATTAATATTTTATTAAGTCTTTTTTAAGTTTTTTTATACTTTTATTAAGTCTGTTACAGTATACAGTTCTGTCTGCTGAAAGAGTTTCCTGTTTCAGCACCTGAACCACCGTCTTCCAGTTGATGACCCCTGCTTCAAAGGAAAAGAATAATGCACACTCGTCATTCTATAAAACAAGCTTTCTGGTCATTTCAGTGAATACCGTGTGAGAAATGAGCTACTAAATGGAAACAAAACGGGACAGACAAAGTATTAATGGCTTCATTGATTTGAATCTCGGTTCACACTCAATAACCTCCAAAATGTAATACAATGCATCTGTTTGAATAAATAACCATCACCAATGGCTATAAAAAAAAAAGCCTTCATAGTCAGCTGCAGAACATCAATACCGCCAAGCCACAGAGTCTCCGTCAGCTTCAGCCCGTGCAGCCAGGAAGAATGAGGACAGAGGAGCTGCACAGGGTAACAACCTACTAACTGGATGGTGTGTTACAAGCTGTGGGGAAAATACAAGCCATTAATGAATAGCCGTTATATAGGTAGAGACACGGCTGCAGCCATCAGCGAAGCCTGACGGATCAGACATGAGTAATAAAGCACTGGAGCTTCATGGCTAATTTCACTCACACTGCACTGTCAAACTAGCTATAAAATCTCTCTGGGGTGACATCAAGTCACACTAATGGGGTGCTGTGCATCTTCCTCCGGATTTGAATGAAGGCACATAATAGAGCTTGTATTTACGCCTGTGTTTTTGACAAATTTGTTTGATGGTCTAAACAAGCTTTGTAACAAAATTCTGACATGTGGCAAGCTGACAAGTTAAAGTAGATGTTGCGCCAATCAATGTAGTTTCAGAAACACTGCGAAGCCTCCACCAATACATCCAGAAAAAATCGTGCCTTTCGCGACCTTTCTTTCACAATTTGCAACCGAATTGGCAAAGATTGTAGATGACGTCAATAAGAAAAGGCTAACGCGTGGTGCCAACATTCAACCCAAATGAGCCACCTTCCTGGCTCTAGAACAGGATAGGATATTTGTTTGAGACAGGCTCTAGGTCATCAGAACATGAAACGAGCCCCTGGACAAGTGCACCGCCGTACAGAGAGAGGTAAAAATCCATTCGGCCCCGAGGGACAAAGATCAAAGTGAGATGAGGAGGAAATGCTCTGGCAATAATACACCTGGATCTCTCATGCTCTCTTATATAGGTCAGTTGTTACACAGGAGCAATGCATCTGGATAGCATTTCATTCCTCTCTATCCAGTTACCTTGCATTAGCTGATATATGCTATCCTGCAGCCGCAACGAGCCTAGAGAAACTTAAGACAAAGGAGTCGCTTCGTGCTTCTCCTATCAGCAATGCCACTGTAAAGAAGACCAGTGTTCTGGAGTGTTATGAACGGTACGAAGCAAGCAAGCAATCCTCCAAATAAGATCTTAATATACACAAAACAAACAAGGTACCGGCTATCCAAATACTCGATCCTTAATTCACCAGCGGTGACAAATTATTTCCATACACTATGCCCAGCAAATCCGATTAGACCTCAAACCATCTTTCCCTTCGTTCATTTGAAAGAAAAGAGATGTATATTTGTTCTGGCTGCCATTCATTCTAAGTAAGTAGCGTTTATACAGCGATCTCTATACGCAAGGCAGACCCCCAAGATTATTAAATAAACGTAAAAGAAAACTAAACACGAAAATGTTCAACAAAGCTCAGCTTGTTTTAGATCTACCCCTGATTTTTCATATTCCGTTCCTGTTGTGACAGAGGAAGGAAACAATGTTGGAGCTGTTGAGCAGGTCCTCTGAGAGTGATGATAAGTGCGCCTGTCTCGTTTCTCAACGCTGGGCTGACGGACACGCAGTGCCTGAACACTGGAGGCCTTGTGGTCGCGCTTATGTTACCAGGCACACGACGCCACATGGCTGCAATTTGTTCATTAGATATGTAATAAATGTACACAAAGGACCTTTATTGTTCAACTTTCTTCTGACAAGGCTCAGAAAGTGAAAATCTCCCCAGGGTGGGTTTTAACACGCTCTCGGTTAGCCAGCTCCGTGAAAAAGCTGTAAAAAGTACAAATTGAAAGCAAACACAGAAATTAATAGCTAGTAATTCTGAGGATTACTGCTCGTGTGATTTGTGTATAGTAATCCCTCTGACTAAAGCAACTCAGTGAGATTGAGATGAACATATCAGTGACAACTTTGCTGAACGTTGAGAAGAATGATATGGAAAGAAAGATGTTAAATATGGTGAGCGAGTCTGCTTGAACAGTTACAGCAGATGCCCGTTCATGTGATGCAACGCCCTAAAAACCTGACAATCCTCCAAAAGCCATATTGCTCTTTCCAACAGCACCTGCTGAAAGCAGGGAGTGATGTAACCCAACTGTAGAACTTCAAAACCACCAGGAAATCTCCAGCAGCCCAGGGAAAAAAAAACACCAGCGCCCTTATTTTGTAACTGCTCTGGGTGGCCCATCCAAGAAAGGTCATAGATATGAGAAGCAGAGTGGAAATCATGCTGGCTTGGACTGCAGCCCAACGGTACTGACAATGACAAGGTTCCTTCTTCAGAACTAAAGCCACATGAAAGGCACAGGAGAAAGACTCATGATTACAGTGCTTCTGTCTCTGCTTGTTCTGTTCCCTAAAATACTCTGTAGGAAAGCAAAATGATGAGGAGTTACAGCAGTGGCATGACTCTTGAAACAAGGCAAGAACACACCGAGATTACAACTAATGCATGTACGCCATAATTAGCGATTCAGTTTGCTTCTGAATTTGAGAATCATAAACTAATGTAGTGTTTAATAGGCGTTTGGCTGAAGAGAGCGCATCACACGGTGCGTTAACCAACTACGACAACCTTATTCACTGGAAAAATGGTGCAAGCTCAGCTCCAGATGTTGCCACTGTATAGCCTTAATTATTTACTATTTACACTTCAGGATCTCATGTCTCATCAGCAGGCTCAGTTCAACAAGTTAGGCACACTGTGTATTCAGAAAAAAAAGCCTCATCACCATCAGTGAGATTACAGAAAAGCTCCATTGGAGTATTTCTATTTTCTCTCTGCCACAGAATAAACTACTTAACTCAAATACTCCAAACAATCAGCCAATCTTACCGGTGAATGCTGTACATTTTGTGTCAAGACTTTTTGTGAGCAGCTTCTCAATATATAACTATCATCCCAACCAGTGGAACCATCAGCCTCCTGTCTGAGCAGATTCATTTGCACATATCAACACCTTCAAGCCATATCCCATCCAAAAGGCCTTAGTGTGATAAAAAAAAAAAAAGAACGTCCCTGTATCTTCACTGTCACGTCCCCAATACTTCACTCAGCCCATCTGTGGCATGCATGCACAATAAGTCTCTGCTCAGTGCCAGCACAGGCCATAGTGGCCCCTTTAAGCATACTCTCTCCTTGAGAGGCTGTTGGAATTGCTGGCCCCTGCCATCTTCCCTCCAGCCCCGGCGCCGTCTCAGGCCCTGAAACTATGGCAACGGAATAAGAAGGCGCTCTCCATGATTAATAGATGAGCAAAGCCGTGCCAGTCACGCTGGGTCTGGGGACGGGACAGATGTACATGCTGTCCTCGGCGTCACACACCACCACGGCTTTCAAAATCCTGACGGAACCAACGGTCACCATTGAAAATCTCGGGAAAATGTCACTCATGCTTGCAAACGCAAAGGCGTCTAATCGCTACCGGCAAAGCATCCGGTACAAGCAAGAAAATAAAAACAAGGCCTGATGCTATCAGTTATCCATGGCTGTGTTCGACCTCAGTACGGTGTGATTTGATACAAGGATATCTTCTTACCAATTGACGTCTTGCCAAGGAAACAAGTAAACTGAGGTGTAATAAATCAGTCCTTACCGTTTAAATGAAGTTTATATAATATGATATGATAGCAAACACGTAGGATTTGAGGGAGGAAAAGGCACTTTGAGTTTTACGGAAGAAGCAGTCGTTTAGAAGCGCAAACGCCAATAAAAAAGGCAATAAACGAATAAATGTCAGATAGCCGTACAGCACCAATGTGGAACCAGTTGCATAAAGAAAATTGCACTAGGAAATATACACTAGGAAATTCTGAAGAAATGATTAAGAGCAATGACATGGACACACAAAATCAGATGTCAATGAAACCTTTGAGTATACTGAGCATCAGGAATGTCTCTCGATTCTGAAAACGGCTTTGGATCTGGTTTTCGCTCCTTTATTTCAAAAGCAATATTAACGTTAACATTAATAAGCAAGAGAATCAACTGGGTCCAGAAGAATCCATAGGCAGAATTATAGTGAGTGGGTTGGTGTGACATAATCATGCTATTTTCATTATAAGAAGCCAGGATGAGAGCATGTATAAAGAGTGTGATCATGTCAGCATTATTACCAGTGTCAGAAAAAAAACCCATCTGAATAGGTACTTTATACTCGAAAAAAGCAGTAACCTCGCTTAGGCGGAATATAACATATAACTATCTCTCCAATTATAAGGCAACTCAGCCCTACTTTCACCCCCCTGCCGACGTGTGTTCATTAATAATACATGATCATGGAAATCACATGAAGTCCACCATCCATGTGACACGTCGACAGTGTACTGTGATTGAGCTGAAATCATAAACCCACATCAATTGTTCAAGCTGAGCTTTAATACCTGTTCTTGACAATGAAAATCTAAACACACTACACCACAAACGATTCAAGGCCACCGGTGTGACAAATCCACATCAGTCACACACAATGGAGCCTTTACTGCCATTGTTGGGGTGTGAAGACCAAATGCCTCCCAGTGCGCCGCGGCTTGTAAAAATACTTTTTTTTCCTACTGCCTTGCGAGATTTGCTGGAGGATTGGATCAAATGAAACAGCAGCTTGCTGGTTTTCTTAAAAAAAAAAAACAAAGCTGCTAAATATAAGAAAAAGGTAGCCTGTGTGAGTTGGAGTGCTTTATTCTTATGCATTTTGGAATGTAAAAAAATAAACCTTTCTGAACAATACAAAAAAAATCACTTCAGCCAGCAATTCTGCTCCTGTGCCGAAGATTGTAAATCACAACACACTCCTTTTCAAGCTATTTGAAACACACAGCCTGGTCACATGCACTGCATGCTCATAGGATTCTGAGCTCACACAGATCGCCCTTTTCATACTTGCAGTATAACCATGTTGGTAGGTGGCGATGCTGAAAGCCATCTGGCAGGCTGATAGGTGGGATGCATCATCACGGCAGGTTATGACCAAGAACCTGCTTTTTTCCCCAAAAAATTGATTCCAGGCCCCCAAACAAATCAATATCACAAGATTGGGCTGTGTTGTAATGAAATACTCATTCAGTAGCAGCCACAAATGCAGTAATGAAACATAAGCCACTCAATCTAATATCTGCAATTATAGACTCTTGAAACGGCCCCTGCGGTGTGTTTATTTTTAAATAATCAACTGTATTTTTATATATAGGCAGAAAACTATATATATATATATATATATATATATATATTTTTTTTTTTTAGCAGAGCTTCTGTATGAGCATCTCTTATTTATGATCAAACAGCTTCAGAGACTATTAGTGCAACTGACGTGGGAAAAAAGCAAATCCATGAGAAATTAGAACCAACCACCAAATTAATTAAGCCTTCTTGAAGTCATATGAACATAAAGTAGCTTTAGACTATTTGGATATTCCATTTTTTTTCAAAGGAAAAGCAGACTGTGGTCTTAGCAAGTGCCGTTTCTGTCAGAGCGCTAAGACACGGAGAATCATGAGAGACTGAACGGTCTGGATCAGCTTTGTCATTCTGTTCCCTGTCTAGAAACAGATGCTCTGCATTGTTGTGTGCAGGGGGAAGCATGTGGAGACAGAGCTGATACAGTCACACCCTACTTGACCTTAGGGGTCAAGAGTGAGGGGGTCTAAGGGCTTTCCACATTTCTTCCAGGTCACCTAGAGCTGCATTCTTGTATCTCTTCAGCACAGAAGCTCAGATAACAGGATGACACCAAAATGGTCGCACACGCACAAATCGATAACTATCAAGTCGCACGGAAAGATACCAAAGGTTGAGGTTCGAGGCGGGGTTAGCGGGCTTACCTTTACTTTCCACTTGAGCAAAAACCAACCATGTTGCCTTCATTTGTCCAAATTCATATTAACAATCTCATGAGATCAGCTTGGGAGATCAGAATGGCAAACAATGCATAACTAATACTTAATCAACTCTTAGTGTTTTGACTTATATGCCTACGGTACGTACAAATTCAACAATTCGGGGTTTGTGTGCAGATCTTTGTCTTTATTCTGAGCAAAATGGGAAGCAACAGTCATCACAAAACTGTCACTATCCTAGATCCTGCAGCTCTAAAGAGGCTGAAGGGCTGGAGCTTCGTCCTGTATAGGATTAAAAAGAGCATTTTTCCTAGGCTGCAACAATCAACGCTGATTAACAAACGGAAAAGACTACACAAATACTAAACACTGATAAATTGATCAATAAAACCTACTGCCTTGGGCGGAATATTAACAAGTGCCATTCATTTGAGAAACAAAGACACGCCATGTCACTTTAATAACAACTTAATAATGACACTCATTCATAATCACTACATGCTATGTGATAGATCAGGCAGAAATCCTTCAGCTTCCGTGCTGTCTTTTAGATATGTTAGAGCACAGGTTTAAAACCATTACAGGTTCCTTCAGTCAGACTTGGGCTATAAGTGTAAGTGAAATATGTCCATGTGTGCACTGACGTCCGAATCAGACAGCGCTGTGCTTCCAGTGTTATAACACCCCCTACACACACACACACACACACACCAGCTCGAGGTGTTAAATAAGACGAATCACATTACTCACTGACACATTGCACTTATTACGAAACAAAAATAACAAGCAGCATAGAAGTTTGAGAGGAGTGACGTCAGCTGAGGCTGTAGCTCGCGACAGACGCGCACTTGTGTCTAATCTGCCGCGCACAAAGCCAACTTAATACCCGGGGCAAGTTTGCGTTGAATCGCATCGTGCCGCTCACTGAGCACCACAGCTAAGATCCGATTCTTACATCCCAATGAAGGCAGCACGCCATTAAAACCCGTGGACTGACACTGACTGACACTGACACTTTTCCCAGGTTACCGTACCGTGTTAACGCGCGCTCCTTCTTCACACGGGAATATCCATTGGAAATCCGGCTACAGTGTGGAAACAGTCCGCGCAGACAAACTGAACAAAGGAGGCTCCAGAAAACAAAACTAACAGCGAATCGGTCCGGACCATCCGCGGTGCCACTACTGAATCGGCTGCTCATCCTATTTGGGAGACGAAGCCTCCTTTACTAGAGCGCGCGCACACGCACACGCGCACACGCAGCTGTCACTCGCTGCACACGCAGGGAGGCGCTAAGCTGCTGACTGGAGCGGGAGCAGGAGCTTTTGTTTTATGTAGTACGCCTGATAAACTGGACCTCTCAAACTCTCAGCGTCAGGGTTTTACCAGTCGCTGGTTCGACTTAAATATATATACATATAAATATATAAATAAAAAAACGAGTTTTCCGCCGTGTCTAAAGTGTCCGTGGTCTTATTTCCCCCATATGTTGGGTGGGTGGTGGGGGGTAGAGTCGACACAATAAAGGCGGTGTCCTGAATAAACCGGCTGTACAGATGACCCGAACGCGACTGAGGCTGTGACGGGAGACGAAAGCCGTCTTTGTCTCTGTCTTTGTCTCCTAAAACCCTCGCGAGAAAAAGCCCACCCCGGTGGTCTCGTCATCTCCCGACACTTGTTTTCTAATCGCCACGGACACTCATCCTCACACAAAACAACAGCTTTCAAGGAAAACGCACATTTCTCTTCTCACGCGCTTCCTAGCTGTTAGGAACACCTATCCTCTCCTCCTAACAGCCCATCACTTCAAACAGTAGCAGTAGCTGCTCACCTGGAACCTATCATGGCTTACACTGTTATTAAAGCTCATTACATTTACTACAGAGCAAATTGCATGCTTATTACCATTTTCCTCCTAGTTCTTTCAGGGGCTTGGGCTAATTCATCTGCAATGGTCCCTCCGTGGTGATTAAAGAGTCCCATAACCATATGTGGTGCTCACTCTTATTTAACCCTATAGAAATTGAACTAATTGAAGAGGTCACAAAAGCCATATTTATTCAACTGTGCAAAGCTACAAAAACGGATTACCTTGCATAGATACTGGATCTGAGCGGTGTGACGGAAAAAACATTTGGAGCTCATCAGGAGAGAGACGGGAGGCAGGATGCCGCAGCCGTTCCAGAGTCCAAGAGAGGAAAAACTGACCGTGCGCTCTGAACTGGAGGAACGGCATAACCCTGACCTGCCGATCAGTACAATACTGTAGGCAACCTTGGCTGTCAAATGCAGTTTGATTAATGTTACCTGAAATGTACATTTTAGTAAAATGAACTCTTTTTAATCTGTGTAAAATATTATCCGTGCAATCAACAACTCAAAAGACAAATGGACCAGTCAAGGTTTTATTGAACTTATATGCAACAGAGGAAATGCACGATTTTCATGCATCTAAGCGAAGTCTTCACTAGCATTTTTGCTCTCAGCTTGTTACATTTAGGCTTCCACCACACAAGAAACAAGGTAAAGAGAAAATCAAGAAGCTGGAACAGGATTATGAGAAAAAATTAAAGACCACACACATCAAACAATGTGGATCTGACTGTGCAAATGTCTCTATACATCACTTCAAAGTTCCTTTTGGTGCTGCAAATGCAAAAAAGCCTTTGTACGTATATAGCTCTTTAGGGTGCTGCACAGTGGGTAGTTCCTCTCAACAAGTCCCTAGAACTGTTTTGTCCAAAAGCAGTTTAAAAGGATGAGGTGACTGGGCTTGCATGTTTCAGAGGGAACATAAGCGACACACCCTGGTTGGTAGGTGGCGTATAATAGGAGGGAGCTGGTAGTGAGTTGAACTTGGCAAATGAGCAAATTGAGGATAAGTAGAGAAGCCCCACCATCATGGGAAGCAGCTGGGGAAGTTGTCATGGTGCTGGACAGCTTGGAGCCCTGGGGTATCCATTTGCAAAATACAGATTAAAATGCACTGTATTCTGTTGAGGTCTACACTAATTTGTTTTCGGTTCATAAAAGATATTATCATTATACTATGTAAGTAGATATGTTCTGTATATAGGTTGACTGGCACACTGCTTCCATTACACAGAAGTCAAAAGTGGCCCAAATCGTTAGGCACCATTTTGGCTCCTAGATTTACCCACATGTGCAGAGGAACAATGTGTTGTGCCCATGTGTTCAAGCTTCAAGTTCAAGTTTCTTAGGTTCCCATCCATTCTACAAATTTTGCTTTTAAACATTTAACTCTTCTTTGGCAATGCGGCCAAGTTCTCCTGTTCTTTTTTTCCCCCAATTTTCTCCCTAATTTACTCATCTCTAGTTCCCACCCATCAGTAGTTCTTCTTCCCATGTCACACTTCCTCCAAAACATGTGATGCAGACCACTGCTTCTTTTCAAACTGCTGCTCATGCAACATCCGGGAGCAGTGTAACACACACGGAGGAAAGCGCTCCCGCCCACCTTTTGTATGTATGAGCTGACAGACGCCCATGACTGGACGGTTTCGCTCTGATTGACATGGGAGAGAGTGTATGCTGCCCGTCCCACCCTGAGAGCATGACCAATCTTGCTCTCTGAGCTCCCAGCTATGGGCAGCTATAGCATCAGCCGGATTCAAACTAGAGATCTCTGGATGACAGGGTGAACGTTTTGCCGTTGCGCCACTGGGGAGCACCTAAGGCCATGTTCTACCATTTCCTTCGAGATCTCTTCAAATATAGTATATGTGATATGTGCATTTTTGCTTGTACAGCAACATCACCCCAAATGTTTACGAGATCCGTAACCTCACTATCCCAACAGTGAAATCCTGCTTTACTGTTATCTTCTATCTTTCCTTCCTGACTGCACCGATGATGAATGTCAAGTTGGCTCTACATAAAAGTCGCATGAATTCACACGATCAGCCTGTTCACACAGAGGTTGCAGTGCTACGTCTCAGAAGCACGTCATATTTCAGTGCCGTATAGGGAGTATGAAGCGAAAATGTCAGATACTGTGTGTTTGTTTGCTCTTCACACAGGCATGCATGAAACAAGTCTGTCACATTAGAAGATCGGATTTGGGTCCCTTTAGCCTGCTGTGTGAATGCAGATTAGTGAGATCTGAAGGGCAATATTTATGCCACCAATTTAGTGATTACTTCTAATAATGCCAAACTGTCCTGTTGTGATTTCCTGCTATCTAGCAAAAGGTCAGTTGGAAATTTGCCCTATTGCCTACTATCATTTTGATTTATTTGACTATTTATTAATTCCCTATTAGTGCATTTCATTACCAGACTACTTTAAATAATGAAATCATGGCACATTGAGGTATTTCATTGAGGCATATCAGATACAAAATGCTTTTCACCTATAATGAAATACTGTAGAGCAGGCTGGATTACTCTGTAGCTCTTCAATGTGAACTGAAGTTGGAACTGTGAATTGAGGGAAGTAGTGAATAAGAGAGAGACATTTGTGTGATAGACAGTAACAGCTAGAACGCATGTCACTGCAAACATCTTTAGGGACTGATTTAAAATCTGGCAAAATAGCTGATATGTAACAAGGCACAGTTGCAATATGAGATTTTATAGTCTTCTATCTCAGATGGCTAAAGAGTCGCAGTTAAACTTGAGGATTCTAGCAGCTGCCATACACAGCGCCTGTTGAATAAATCATTTTGCCTGCACACACATATGACGTGGGTAATGAATTGTTTAGCCTTTTCATTTGAGTTACTCCGAAAGAATTTTAAAGTTAAGTGCAAGAGTAGCAGAAGTGCATGTGAAGCATTATTTACCTGTTCAAAGCTTCCGTTCTACATGCTTCCAGCGGTATGGATGAGTCATTCATCCTCTCCCATGGGGCTTCTCTGTCTGAGGCAGCTTGTTGACTGCTTCATAATTTCAGATCAGCGCACAGTGGATTTCAGGAAAGGAAACAGTGAGATGTCACTTGAATAAAACCTACTATAAGCTGTGACAGAGGACTAGGGATAAAGACGACAAGACGGCAGAGGAAATATAAGATCATTAGATGTTAAGGCTAATTATAAGATAATAAGGATATTCATTCATTCAGCTTCAGTGACCATATACTGGGGTTAGACAATGAAACTGAAACACCTGTCATTTTAGACCACAATAATTTATTAGTATGGTGTAGGGCCTC
>JAOVVG010000032.1:1970341-1984913 GCA_028566375.1 Leptodoras nelsoni | reverse complement strand
ACAGAGTAAAGGGGACTAACAAAGTGTGTAGAGAAACAGATGGACTACAGTCTGTAATTGTAGAACTACAAAGTGCACCTGTATGGTCAGTGGAGTTGATAAAATGGATAAAGTGTAGATGCACGGAGGTGGTTTTAATGTTATGGCTGATCGGTGTATACACACTAGTGTTCCTATACCTTCGCTCACCTACTGTTTAACACATCTAGGTGTAGATATCAGGAAATGAACCCACATATCTTCAGTGCAAGAGCAAAAAGGAAAAGAATTGGCCTTGCTGTTCCAATACTTTGGGAGGGGGGTTTAGCTGAGTGGAATTTGTCCCGCGCTATAATCCGGGCTGAGCATGCACACCGCTCTCAGCACGAGCTCAAAGGGGTCACGTCACCAGCGCGCGCTTGCTATCCGTGTCCGTCTGCGCACTTACATCCCTGAACTACAGCGACCACAATGCACCGCGCTGGAAACACCTTACCAAACATTTTGTCCAGAGTGGAGCTCTGCTTTCTGCACACAAACGCGAACAGGCGACAGTGTAGAGGTGGTGGCAGAGGAGGTGGGTGGGGGGCATGTCTGTCAGGAACTTGTTCGCCAGCGCGTGACCTGTGTGGTAAGTTATTCTCATGTTTATGCCGTTTGGAATGCTTTGTGAAGAGCTGGTTGAAGTCTGCTTTGGGGCAGAAGTGTGTCAGCAGAAGTGCTAGCAGTGAGTTAGCAGCCCACCGTGATGATAACATGTACACAAGCGGCTCACGTGAATGCTAGTTCACACCGCGGAACTGGGAGAGTTAGCCTGCTGAGTGTGCGGCAGAACCCAGAGGATGTTCTAGCTGACACTTCAACTGGCTAAGTCACTAGCCTTGTGTGTATGTGTGTGTATATGTGTGTGTATGTGTATGTGTGTGTGTGTATATATATATATATATATATATATATATATATATACACAAATATATATATATGTGACAGGGATAACTGCTTTAGCTGTTTTAGAGAAGCTAGGCGTTATTTCCTCAGCGCTAATCTTAGTAATGCGCAGACATTGACAGCTAGCTTGCCTCAGCCTCAGCGCACTAGCCTGCTACAGCGGTTAATGTGTCGCCTGAGACATGGACACTGGTTTAGCGTTAGCTAAGCCTTCCGTGCTTATGAGTTTAGGAGTTTGAAGTTAGCAGGACGCGTTTACTGGGACCGCTGGTCACTTCTGGAGCTTTGCAACTGGTCAGTGAATTTGCAAAGCAGGACAGACGACCTAGCGGCTATGCTACTACACCAGGCAGAAGCTCCACGTATTGCTCACGTCATCACGTGAGGCAGCGCGCGGAACTTCCCCAGTGGACAGCTACAGGGCTGAGTGCTAAATGTCTCCCTTCTCCCTTTTCCCTGTATCTGTAGGCTAGGAAGTAATGACTTCTGTACCTCCGGTAGGGCACTACGTGTTCCTGGGGAGGCATTCGGGACTCATCCATTCACGTAAACCTGGTGCTAAGTCTACCTGGTCTGCCTGGTGTATTGCAGTATTAAAGCAAAATTCTAGCCTGAAACACGATTATGTTCCAATATTTGTCCTATGATTAGTGTGTTTTTTGTATTCGTTTCTTTGTAGGTGCTGTATTTTTGATACTCCCTTGAGAAGTTAGTGGTTGAGTGCCATGATGATGTCATTTCCGGGACACTTAGAAAGGTGTTAATGGTGTTCAGACACTAGGGATACCAGTCAGGTTTTGCTGTGAGAGCGTCCTCTCAGCTAGGTAGAGATGTACAAGATGGCAGATGGTGGTGTTACTGGTATGAAGCATGAGTTAAAGGACCAAACTGCTGCTGCATTGTCTGTTTATGTGAAAATAACAAAAAAGCTAAACCACACAGGTGCCACTATCGGCAGGTAGGCACGTGGCATTGTGGGTAGTGTAGGAAACGGTTCAGCAGAATGCCAAGGAAAAAGTTTATGCTGCAAAAAAGAAATCTCCAATGCCAGCGAAGACCACATGTTAATTATAAACATCGATGTGCACGTCGTTCAGGTGGATTTTTCCTTTAGTTTAGATTTTGGAGGATTTTCCAAAGGTTAAGATGTCTTCTAAGTTTCCCCTAATAGTCTCACTAGTGCATTTATCTCATATATGAGGTCTGTCTGGAAAGTAATGAGAATGAAATTCCTGCACTTTGTAGGGCTTATGGATGGGGAGGGTGAGTTAGAGTGGGATCTCGGTTATCAGTTTCAGGTGCTTTCTAGCCTTTGCAGTGCCCAGATGTTTGTTTTGAGAAGTCTTGGCAAATGTTGGATGGTGTAACAAGAGAGCCCAATTTCCTGTACAGAGTGATCACAGGAGATGAATCATGGGTGTTCCTGAGACAATAAGACAAAGTGCTGAATGGCACCCGACAACATCACCTCCCCCAAAGAAAGCTCGCATGAGCAAATCACAAATCAAGTCACTGTTTATCATCCTTTTTGATTCTCAAGGGAGCATCCATAAAGAATTCGGAATAAAGAAGGCCAAAAGATAAATGGAACATTTTACCTTTGATGTTTGAGGAAGAGGGTTTTGCATGTTCTCTGTCAGGTCCTCCATCATGACAACGGCCCGAGTTACACTTCACTGGCTGTGAGAGGATTTTTGGCTGAAAAGTCCTTCCACTTCCAGCCTATAGCCCGACCTGTTTCTGTGTGATTTCTTCTTGTTCCCCAAGATTGAAACACATCCCCATGCTTAAGAATAGAATTTCATTCTCATTACTTTCTGGACAGACCTTGTATATATGTGGATTCAAAAGTAATTAGTCATAGCTGAAGCATGCATTTTCCATGATAATTTTTTTACAAGATTATGTGTCTGTTCCATGGGACTGTTTATTGATCCTTGCGTTTTATCTTTTTAGGTGAATATCAGTGACCAAGATGCGGACATTACTATGTTCATGACATCGCATGGGGTTTCTATAGAATATCAAATGTTCTGAGGATGGAAACTGAAATTTAGATGCGCTAAGGACAATGAATCTGCACCAAGTACTCACTGGGGCTGTGAACCCCGGAGACAATTGTTTCTCTGTAGGAAGCCTGAACAACGTACCGTTTACGGTAAGAAAGCCACGCTTCCCCAAAACTCACTTTCATTCACCTGCTTTTGGTGGTGATCTTTCCACCGTGATCTGTTGCCAATCCCCAAAAAGTCGATAATATGCAATGAGTCAGAAACTGAGAGACTACTATATAGAGTTTAAAATCCTACTGATCATTTCCTGAAGCCTCCAACCCTGTCCAGGCTTCAGTGGTTAATCCAGACTCAAAGTATCTGTGCCAACAATGCTGACTTTGCCCAGAGAACCTCTGCTGTAGGATGTGTCAGAGAGACAGGCTAGATACGTCCTTCACAATACATTAAAGGCCACTCTTTTGTGTTTTCTGTTTCCTCGCCAGTTTTAGTGATGGAATGGTGAAGTGTAGAGAAAAGTTCACAATGGCCATCAAAACTTTTGAAGCCCTGACATAAACAGTGAGGACTAAATGTGCTGAAAGAAATATATAAAGAAACAGCTAATTATTTAATTAAGAATTTAATTTTGAAAAGAGTTGAAGAGTTTTCAGTTCCTCTATAATCAATATTTGTATGCACTTTTTTTTTTTTATAAATGATGATATGTAGTTCTGCCAAACAAAATGTATGTTTTTGTGTTTTAAATGCACATTGGTGTCCTCGCGGTGTGTATGATAGGCTTATGCCTCTGGCTGTGACGTTGTAATCTTGGGAAGTGATTTTGAGAGACTTCAGATCATCCCAGGTGCCAAGCATGGAAACATCCAAGTTGGGTGTGTGGACTGCTCTCAACAAGGACAGGTAAGAGTTATGGCTTTTCCTGCGTCTCGTCATCCAGTTTGATATTTGAGACTAGAAAGCACAAACGTTGGAGGTTATTTTTGTGAGTATCAGTTTTCCTGAAAGAAAAGTAATACTGTGCATGTCTTAACTTTTACCTGAGGTATGATTTCTGGCCTGGTTTAGCTGTTACACATCCTAAAAGAATTCTTTATTCATGAGTTGAGATTGCAGATCTATCAATAGAGGGTCTTCATCGTATCCGTTATCTCATTGAATTTTCACATGAAGGTGGTCTTGCAGCGTGACTAGTAATAATGTAAAAAAAAGAAAACCCACCACAATCACACATTATCAGTCAGGCTTAATATGTGGTAAGTGGTACAAAAGGCAGCTGTGATCTCGTTTTAATCGCAGTGGAGGAGACAATACAACTGAAATGGAGCGTCTGTCTGTTTATAGCAAAACTGCGTCCGTTGTGTAATTCAATTCCTCCAAAGTTAACTGTTTATAAATCAAACAGTTCATAGCAGCATTAGTTGTGGTTTGACTGCAGATGATCACATGCCTAAACATAGATTCTGTCATCAAAACAGGAAGTGTACGCTGTCTAAAGCCGACAGTGAGTTTAAAGCTTTGTGCAAATTGTTTGTCATGGCAAAAGATTATACTCCCATTATTACAAACATTTATTGAAATGGACATAAGGCATATATGTTAAAATGATTCATTCTAGCAAGCTAGTAAGCAAGTATCTTGCTTAATACTTAGGCTTGGTTATGGACCTGTTTTGTAGCCTTCAGGATAATGTAGTAGAAAATTACAGCACCCGGCCAACCAAATAGTTACTGTGACCAGATGTGTATTAGAATAAGCTACTGACACCACCCTACTTCTCTGAAGTAACCAAACCGGTATGTCTCCAGGTAGATTTTGTTTTCTGTCATCTGTGTGCCTGTCCGTAAGTCACAGAATTGGCTGTGTAAATGTTTGCCGTTATGTTGTCATCTGCAGATTGCTGCATCCTATGGAAACATTGTTTGCATATTTGAGCCTGTGCTGATGAGCCCAAAGGAAAAGATGCCAATGGTGAGCTTATTTTTCACCACCAGCATCCCAGTTATGTTAATTTTAGTATTGGGTCATCTTAATCCCATATTGTGTATCTCAACAGAAACTCAACTATCACTGGCAAACAACAGGCCAGTTTGTTTTACAGTCTGTAGCACACAATATTGCCTGGAGCCCTACAGGTAAAAGAATATCTATAAATGTTAATCAGATAAGAGTCTGCTCCCAATGTTGTGTCTGTTTATGTAACTCTCTGTTACTGTGTGTGTGTGTGTGTGTGTGTGTGTGTGTGTGTGTGTGTGTAGGTACTAGTCTTTTGACTGGGTCAAGTTGCCTACAGTTATGGTCCAACATGAATTCCTGTGGTGCCGCTGAAGAGGAGATGGCTAGTGACCCTCTGTCTTCTTGGACGTGTATATGGCAGTGCGAGTAAGATTGAAGCACTTAAAATTCGCATATGATCACACTGAGAAATAATTTGGTTTCTGACTGCAGTCCTGGAGATAATACAGTTCATTCTATACCTATTTTTAACATAGGACTGCTTCACCTGTTCATCTAATTAAGTTTTGTCCAGACGGAGAGTTCTTTGCCACTGCTGGGCAGGTTTGTATATGTTTCAGTACTTTGCTGTTTTTGCTGCTGTAAATACAGCATGTTTGTCTGTTTGTATTCAAATATAAGTGTGATCTTGTGTGATCTCAGGATGACTGTTTGGTAAAAGTGTGGTACAGCACGAACAAGTGGCAGTCTGATACCACAACGCTGTTCACTCCACCTGAACTGAGCTCTCAAGGAAAGCCGGACTTCTCCTTCATCTATCTAGCTCATCCACGCTCAGTGACTGGCTTCTCTTGGAGGAAAACAAGCAAGTACATACCCAGGTGAGGCCAGCAAAGGGTTAGGCATATGACAGCATGTTTTAAATGAGGAAATAAGACATAGTTATAAGTTGTATATCATGGCCGATACTGTAACATGCTGAAAGTTGCAATTTTTTCTTGTGCTATATTCAGATCGGTTTATTTCCAAAGTTCTGTCAATACTTGTGACATTCAGCCGATCTTCTGGCTTCCTCATTCAGATTATGTAAATCTCCTGCATGCAGATCATGCCTCTTGAGGTTGCCAGATTTTCCTTGAGTACACAGGTCTGAGGTGGAGTTTCTCAGTAACGTCCAGACCACTTCCTATGCACTTAAACTTTTGCCCTTAAGACTGAAAAAGTCCTGGGGTTGAGAATGCAATCTGAAGAAGCAAATTTGCTGTCAAACGTAATACGATGTAGCAAAAAAAGGACAATTTAAGTAAAATTATTCTTATGTGAGGATGAATGAATGAGAAGATTGTAAATATTGGAATGATCTCATGCCAATATACAGAACATGACATATTGTAGTGACATTAATTGGTCAGACTGTTGCGCTGAGCTGCTCCTTGATCAAAGCAAGATATTAAAAAAAGAGGGCTTCTGGGGCATGCGATTCCTGAACTGTCTGAATAGCATTCAACTCTGTAGTTCTGGATATGTATAAAGTTTCACACATTATTCTTTTGTAACTCAACTCTGACCACCACCCTTAGTGTTTTTTCAAATAAGCAAGGCATTGTCACTAAAACAGTGTCTTCTCTGCTTTCAGAGGTGCTGTGTGTAACGTGTTACTGACCTGCTGTAAAGACACTGTGTGTCGGCTATGGGCTGAAACACTGTTGCCCAGTGACTGCCTGCTCTCTGGACTCAGACAAAATTGTAGCAGCAGCAGCAACAGTGATGCACTCAAGTCCAGTAACATAAAAAAGGCTCATTATAATAACAAAGGCCACAGTCGAAACCTGCCCGAGGTGAGTGACCGTTTCACCGTGATGAAAAGACTGTGCAAATATACTGAGAAATTGGATTATTTATGAGGAAAATCTGTGTCGAGGATTTGATGTATATGGCAGATATAAACACTTCAAAATATAAAGTGGACTCTTAGAAGCATAATGCTTTTTTTTCATGCTCTTTCATGTCTGCAGCCTTCTGATGGGCTTTCATTCTTTCATTCAACTATTGCTGAGATCTCACTTTTGTTAGAATGCAGTGTTGCAAAATTGTTAAAGAAAAAGTGGAAGAATGGGTTTAGAAATATCACAATAAAAGCACAATAGTGGATTATGATATACATTAAAAATAGTGATATTTACTAAATTCCACGGTGCAGCTACTTTCTAGCTTGAAATAGTTAGGTGTTTAACTTGACAAACATGAAGTGACATTCACATAATACTAATGATTTAATAAGTGGTAAGTTTATTGATACACCCACTATACCATTTTATGTATAAGTAAGCATGCAGCGCTTAACTATAGTATCTGCTCCTGTTTAACCTGTTTATCAGTGGAAAGGGACCATCATAGTACCACTGCTTACCACATGTATAGAATAGGTGTGGTGGTATGAGTGTTTCTTGCTGTTAAATGAAGTAGAGCCAACCTGAAAGCTTTGCAGCCAACCTTCTAAGTTGTACATTCTTTCTCTTTATGGTGCCTAGCTGAACCTAGCAGAAATTAATCGGGGACCAGTCAGAGGTATGGCTCACGCAAGGCTTCTCCCGCAGCAGCAGAATAAACATTATGCCCACAGAGCCCCCATTGTTCATGCCAATGCACTGTGCCACTTTCACATCGCTGCTAGCATCAACCCAGCCACAGGTAATCTCTTCTCCATCCACTTTCCTAACTAATTCAGCTCATTTGACACAAATTATTTGCATTATAAATTTTGATTGTACGCTTTAGAATAACTTGTCCATCTACACGGACTGTCTTCTACCTCACAGTGTTTATATCTCTTCCTCTGTGCTGTTTGAGTGAGTATGCTTTTTGAGAACAGCCGGAAAGGTTGTGTAAGTGCGTGGGAGGAACTTGCTTGTCATGTCCTAAGATGTGTGTTTTTTTTTTTTTTGTTTGTTTTTTTTCCACTGTAACCACACAGACATTCAGCATCAGCTGATTGTAAGCAGTGAGAATGATCAAATGTTTTCAGTGTGATAATCAGAGAGAGCAACAGAAAAAAGATTTTGCATCATTTCCAGACTGGTTAACTCGCACATATAATCATAGACGCTCACTGAGAACTTTATTAGGAACATGTGTATACCTACTCAATCGCGCAATCATGTGGTAGCAGTGCATAAAATCATACAGATATGGGCCCGCAGCTTTGGGTTTATGTTGACTGTGGTATGATTGTTGGTGACAGACAGACTGGGTGTTTTGAGTCTTTCTATAACTGCTAATCTCCTGGGGCTGCAAGTGGACAGACAGATGGTAGGGTCAGAGTTTGGTTCAAACAGCATGAATCTATTGACCCAACCTGCCTTTTGTCAGCAGTCTAGGCTGGTGAAGGGAATGTTCACACTTTGGACCTGTTAATCAATCATAGCTTGAATTCCACAGTATGTATTGGTGCTGGCCTTCATGGCCACAAATCACCATCTTGGTTAATCCTGGTCACCATAATGGCTACTTCCAACATGATAAATGAACCATGTCACAAAGCAGAAGTTGTCTCATTTGTAGCATGAAAGCATGAAGTACACTCAAAAGCATGGACCAGTATCCCATCCTGTATACTTTTCCTAATAAAGAGTATAACACATTGTTTTCTATTAGATTTTTATTATTTGGAGATATTATAATATACTGTCTGTCTTGTGTACATGTTTACGTTGAGAGTTTGATTTTACAGTCAAGTGTCATAATTGTAATATAAAATAAATAACATTGTATTGTATTCAATTATTATAAACCCTGCACACATTTGCCATCTAATTGATTATATTAGAAACCAATTTGTTTCCATTGCAAGCAAATTCTGAAGAAGATTTCTCTAACAGCGAATGCATTGTGTTATTTCAGATATTCCTCTGTTGCCCTCCATATCATCTCTGAACGGTTCAGATGATGAGGAGCTTGGTGGATCCTTCAATGTTCACTGGCTCAACAACAAAGAGCTGCACCTAACTCTCACCATGGAGGTGTTCCTCCAGCAGCTCCGGAGCAGTGTGGAGCATCACAGCCCACCACAGGCTAGCCAGGCTGATGATGGTAGTTTCTGTGCACATTTTAAATATTTGAATGCCTTTTGACAGATTATGGTTTAGGTGTGATTATTTAACATATTTTCTTTTGACAATGATCCAGACTCTGATGAGGAGGGCAATACTGTAGACACTGAAAGTAGAAAAGAAGAGACTGGCTTTAAAGATGGAGCCTCCATTCTCCTCCCTAAAGCTGCAGTGAATCACCAGGTGGAGGTGTTACTGAATGACTGGAACAGGGGAGCAGACATGCTTTTTAGTATCCACCCCATGGACGGATCACTACTGGTGTGGCATGTTGATTGGCTGGATGAATACCACCCGGGAATGTTCCGACAGGCACAGGTAGGGACTAAATGTGCCAACAGTTCCACAGTAATGCATATAGGTCTACTCTGTTCTTTGTAAGGTAAAAAAAGAACAAGGATTTGTATATAATAATATATGATATTACTGATTATAAAAATAAAGCAAATAGTGTGAAAACTAAATATTTTGAAATATTTATTTTAAGGATTTCTTAAAGAACTTTAAAAGTGAATTAGCTCCATTTCCAAAAGAAAAACTATTTATTTTGATACCTGAATTAAAACATGAAATTGTATTTGAATTTTGTCTGCATTTGTATTATTGATGGCAGTAAGTTTGCTTGTTAGTCTTATTTCCAATGGCACAATGTGAATATCCTCCATGTCTTTTCTGTCCCAGGTGTCTTTCGCATCTCGAATCCCTGTTGCCTTTCCTGCGGGTGATGCCATCTCCCTCAGCCGCAGTGTAATAATGTATGCCTGTAACAAAAATGTGGATTTGGCCATCCAGCATGGTCGCCAGCGTCCCCAAGGGGTACAGCGCACCTCTTCGGTTCTAATTGGCCTGGGCCAAGGCAAGCAGTGTCCGAGTGGTCTGCGCCTGAGCATCTTCACACCCAGTGTGCTGATGATCTCTAAACATTCCGATGGTTCGCTCAACCAGTGGTCAGTGAGCTTTGCTGAGGGCTCAGCCTTCTCCACTGTGCTCAGCGTCACACACAAGTCGCGTTACTGTGGCCATCGTTTCCACCTCAATGACCTGGCCTGCCACTCTGTACTGCCCCTGCTTCTAACCACTTCACACCACAATGCCAAAGTGTGCCACCCCATTGCTCACTCAGGGCCTGGGGCGGTCTCTTTGGGCCAAAGAAGCCGGTCATCCATGGGTGCTGTTCCCCAGACCCCAAATGCAATTTATAGTGAGCTAATACTATGGAGAGTGGATCCAGTTGGACCCCTCTCATTTTCAGGGGGTGTGTCTGAGCTGGCCAGAATCAACTCGCTCCACGCGTCAGCCTTTTCCAACGTAGCCTGGCTTCCAACTCTCATCCCAAGCAGCTGCCTTGGTAAGGGTGTCCGATTTTTCTGTTCTGTTGTTGATTATTATAGCATGCATCTTTCTGCATTTGTGTCCACTTATTAATTCACTTGTCCCTAAAAGGTGTATATGGCAACTCGCCTAGTGCCTGCTTTGTAGCAAGCGATGGCCATTCCTTGAGATTGTATCAGGCAGTTATCGAGGCTAAGAAATTGCTGAGTGAACTCTCCAATCCTGAAATATCGGTAAGTGTATTTCCGATAATTGATTTTTTTTAAATAACTGAAATTGTGTCTAGATAAACAGAAAACCTAACACTTCACCTTTTTGTGTGGCTCAGAAATATGTGGGAGAAGTATTCAACATCATAAGTCAGCAATCTACCGCAAGGCCAGGCTGCATCATTGAGCTTGATGCCATCACAGACTTTGTATGTATATATAAACCTTTCAGGTACAAACAGTATATTACCATATTACATGTTCATAGAAGTGTTGGGACTTCACACGTTGTTAATGGCTCCACAGCATGGCAAGCAGACCCAGCTGTTACACGTGTTTGAGGAGGACCTGATCTTGGGTAAAGAGAAAAAGGATGATTGCACACAGGAGCTCCCACCTGCTGAGAACAGTAGGGTTCTTTTCAGAAAATCCATCTGATCCTTGTCAGTTTTCACTGTGCGCCTGTGAAATGTAATTTTCCCTTCTCCTTTATTTAGCCTCTGGCCTGGCACTATTCTCAGCACGCTTTTTTCTGGTGGTGATTGAGTTTACCCAGAGCAAGAGATCGATCCTGCATATGTGGCATCTGCAGCTGGCAGCAGCACCTGTTACCATGGGTGTGTATCTGATTTTTACAAAGGAAACATTGTCTTTGCATGGGAGGACATGTGACTTCATCTTCCCACGCATAAGGAAGCTCAAGTGTGTTTGCTCAATCCCATGTTTTGGTTGTCCACACTAAGTTATAGGTCTAGGACTAGGTATAGGACTAGGTTAAAATGCTAGTTTCTGACTAAAGGAAACGGTGTATATGAATTCCTCATGAGGGGACAGTTTGTAGCCATAGTCTTTATACACTAAAGTTTAGATTTCTTTGTACATAGTGTTTGCAACATTGCCAAAAAACGACCAACTGACTAGTTACAACTTTGAGGTGCATAATTTAAATATGCATGCCAAAAAAAACTTTGTTTAGCAAACTTTAAAAAATAAGAAGTGGGGTTTAGTTTCTTTGCCTAGTTGTTGTCTTTGTTTGGTTTGTTTATTATCAGGGGAACCATAAATATAAAACAATTAGTGCAGATGTGAAATCTGCTTTTCCTGGGCACCAAGGCTATGTTCATGCAGTCTTTGTGCCATAATAGCACAAAGTATTCATTAATGTATGTAAACTTTTGATATGTTATTTTTTTTTATGCAGGCACAAGCTTGGGTATCCTGTTTGTTTGCTCATATATATCCATGTCCATATTTATCATATATATCATACTGTTTTTCCAGGAGAGACCTCGTCCCCTGTTGATAAAGACACGGTGACTTCATCATTTAAGAGCAACTTGCAAAATCTCTCACCATCCCATAAATCACCACTTAGCAGGTCCAACCTGCGGAGTGCCTGTCGTCTCACACTGGCCAAAGAGAGAGTTTTCAGTCAGGAGCTGAAACTTCCAGAAGGGGTAGAGGTTATATCTGCCACACCAGCAGCAGGTAGTATGCTTAATGACATGTATGCCAGTGATATCCTGTGACATGACACAATCTTGATTTACATAAATTGTTATTTTTTTGCGTTAGTGTTTAACTGAACATTTTGTTTGCTGTTACCATTTAATTAAGTAATGTTTTAAAAATTATGACTAAATGCCTCTTTGATTTTATTCTTTGCAGGTCACTTAAGCTCGTCATCTCTGCAGCCAACTGGCCGTGCTCCATATCTTCTTGCGACGTCCTGTACAGATGGAACTGTGAGGTTCTGGAGTTGTAGAGTAGTCTCTGATGATGACAAAACTCTTGACGCATCTCTTTACATCTGGGAGGAATGGCCTTTGCTAGTGGAAGAAGGTCTCGCCATTAGCAGTGCAGTGAACATTCCTCACAGGCCTGTAGGCATTAGCTGCTGCCACACTAGTCGAGTAGCTGTGGCATTCCGGGACTCGAAGCCTTCCAGACTTGCCAAGAAGCCCTTCATTTATGTGAGCATATTCCAGTGTGAATCCACAGGAGGGTCCCAGTGGATATTGGAGCAGACACTTGAACTGGACGTTTCGAGTAGTCTGAGTAACAATGGCTCAGATAAACATCTGCTTGTGCCCAGCTTCCAGGATGGTTTACTGGGTACTGGGGATTGTTTACACAGTAATGGTAAAAGTTTAGTTCATCTGGACTGGGTTTCTACAGAGGATGGATCTCATATATTGACTGTAGGTCTTGGCTTCAAGCTGTACATGTATGGGCTGATCTCAGGAAAACCTCCTGAGCTGGGGCTGTCGGACAACAGCAGGGAACATTGCTCTTCACGGCTTGTTCTGTTGCGTGCAGTGGACCTGGTCTCATCTGTAGAAGGCTCTTTGCCAGTCCCAGTCTCCTTGTCTTGGGTTAGAGATGGCATTCTAGTTGTGGGAATGGAATGTGAGATGCATGTCTACTCTCAGTGGCAGCCTGCAGCATTTGCCAAATCAGCACTGACTGCAGGTGATACAAATAGTGGCAGCACAAGCTCACTTAGCACAGCTTTAAAGCAGGAGGGACAGAGTGTCCAGTCTTCTAAAAAGACTCTTCCCAGGACCATGACCAGCCTAGCTCAGAAGCTTAGTGGTAAAAGGACAATGTATGACCTTCCAGCTGAAATGGAAGACTATGGTTTATTTGAGGCAGCACACCACTTATTTCCTACCCTACCCCAGTATCATCCAGTACAGCTTTTGGAACTTATGGACTTGGGCAAGGTGAGACGGGCCAAAGCTATTTTGTCTCATCTGGTTAAATGCATAGCAGGAGAGATTGTGACTCTAAAGGACACCAGTGTCAACCAGGAACGTCGTTTACGATCCCTCACTATTAGTGCAAGTGGCAGTACTGCTAGGGATCCCAAAATGTTTAACAAAACTGAGAGCTCTGACTACACAGAGATCGACTCCATCCCACCATTGCCCCTGTATGCTCTGCTTGCTGCAGACGATGATGCGGCCCCCTGTGGTAAAGGCAAAACATCCAGTGTTAGTGGGGACAGCGGCCATGGTTCCAGCCGTGCAGACACCTATGATGAGCTTTTCCAAACCAGTCCTGTGAGCCTGGATGACGTGGATCTCTTGGGTGTGGAGGAGGATACGAAAGCTAAGGTCATTGATCTTTCAAAATACAGTCCCACTTTCTTTGGCCCTGAGCATGCTCAGGTTTTGTCAAGCCATCTGCTTCACTCTAGCTTACCTGGGCTGACGCGAATGGAGCAGATGTCACTCATGGCCTTGGCTGATACCATTGCTTCAACCAGCACAGACATCAGGGAGAGTCAGGGAAAAGGACAAGGTCAGATTATTTTGCTTACTTGTCTGCTTCTTTATGACTAGCTCCTTTGATGCTGTAGACTCTTAATAAAATGTTATAACCAAAATTTAGCTGGAGAGACGCTGGATGAATGTGGCTTGAAGTTCCTGCTTGCTGTTCGTTTGCACACTTTTCTTCTAACGTCATTACCTCCGGTCCATCGTGCACAGCTCCTTTGCCAAGGTACATTACTAAGCATTAGTATTCAAAATGTCTTGCTACAACATTTCCAATAGAGAAGTATAGGCTTTTATGAATTAAGAAAATCTTTCAGGTATTTATGTTATGAAAGCTGGCTGTTCTGTCAGTTAGTTGTTATTCATCTTGGTGCTTTGAGTTAGTTTGGGGACTTGGGGCTTTAATTCTGATTCTTGATCTGCAGGACTGTCTACATGTCACTACACCTGGGCATTTCATTCTGATGCTGAGGACGAACTGCTCAACATGCTGCCTTGCATGCAGAAAGGAGAACCCACCTGGCCTGAACTGAAAGCCATGGGTGTAGGATGGTGGCTGAGGAGCACGAATAAGCTTCGCAGATGCATTGAAAAGGTTGTTGCTGGCAAAGATTTCTAAACTTTGCTAAATAAAATCAGCATTATTAAGCTATTAAAGAGAAAATTAATAATACACTCCTGATCGAAATCTTAAGACCAGCTAAAAAATTGGAAGAATTTGCATTTTGCACCACTGGATCTTAAGA
>JAOVVG010000032.1:1951583-1963219 GCA_028566375.1 Leptodoras nelsoni | reverse complement strand
GTCTTAAACTTTTGATCAGCTGCTGAACAGCCTATTTCAGTTATATTGTTGTTTTCAATAAATTGGCTCCTCAAAATATTTTGTCTCTTGGTCCCATTTCTTCTTTTACCATTGTGAAGCTCTGTGGAAGCTACCTGGTTTTAAGAAGACAATAAATAAAGTGAAAAGTGCTACATATGTTTTGAGTATTGTTCCTTAAGTGTTGGTTTTGTTGTGCAGTTGTTTGCCTGAATATTTGTGATGTAATGAGAGTTCGTGTAATTTGTTGCTTCTTGTGTGCAATTTAATTTTGCTAATTAAATCTAATTGTATATTTTTTGATGTGAACTATGGACTTGCATGTTTTTATTTTACAATCAAGTCGGTTGAGGATTACACCGACAGCATGAGGTATTCAGGGATGGAGGAGCCTGGTCTCAATCAGGTACTTGTGGGTTTTTTTAATGATCTGTGCTGCATGTGGGGTCATACATTCTTTACATTTATTTAATGAAGCACCTTCTGATTTTACATGTTTGTCTAAAGGAGCTTTGCATCTTCCTTGCTTTAAATATCGACAAAATTATTACATGCATGCTAAATCATTAAATGATATTTGATCATTAATTTTTTTTTAAAGCCTGACATGTTTTAAATGAGAAATATATCATATCATATGAGGTCTGTCTGGAAAGTATTGAGAATGAAATTCCAGTGCTCCATAGGGCTTACACGTACGGATGGTGGTTCAAAATGTCACTTAGAGTGGGACCCAAGATAAATAGGTAGGACCCGTTTCAGATGTATTCGTGAAAGCCTGCTGAAGTGCCTTATGACTGGAACGATGCCAGTGAGTTTGGAGCAAATATTGGATTGTTTATCAATTTTCTGAACAGATTGATCACAGGAGATGAATCATGGGTACAATCCTGAGACAAAAGTGCTGAATGGCACACGACAGCATCACCTCGCCCCAAGAAATCTCACATGAGCAAATCAAGAACCAAGTCACTGTTCTCATCTTTTTTGATTCTCAGTGGATCGTCTATAAAGAATTTGTACCAAAAGGCCAAGAATAAAACACGTTTGAAAGGCCACCACTTCAGCACCACTTCAGCACTGTGGTACCCATGTACCCATGATTCATCTCCTGTGATCAATCTGTTCAGAAATTTGATAAACAATCCAATATTTGCTCCAAACTCACTGGCATTGTTCCATTCACAGAGCCGAGACTCGGAACACCCTCACGGCTGACGATTTCAAGCACTGCTACAAATATGGCAGAGGCGTTTATAAATATTCTCATTACTTTCAGGACAGACCTTGTATATATTATATTCAGAATACGGTTTGGCTAAAAAGACTTAATGACCAAAATCAAAGGGAGATCAAATCATGTGCAAGTACGTCAACTATACGTTGTACGTCTTGGTTTATATTCATTCATTCATTCATCCATTCTTCATCTTCAGCAGTAACTACTTTGTCCTGGCTTATCCTGTGAAGTGCAAATGCGTTCTGAAATAGAATTCAGTCTATGGCTAGGGGATCTATTTGTTGTTCAAAACTGCACTTGTACAATAAAAATATCACTTAGTATTTCTGACTTGATAAATGGCCATGTAACAGCTGATTTCAGTCAAATAATAACAGTGTATCCGCACAAAAATACCTTACTTTTCATCAGCAGTACATTGGTTTATCTGTTATCTATCCCATTAGAATTAGAATGTAAAGCAAATGCTAAAATAGAAAGCTTTTTTTGGGAGAGCCTATATATGCACAGCCTAACCAGTTTTGTCATTGAATTGTACAATTATGCTGGACAAATGTGATGCTTATTCTATCTTGTCCCTTTGAGAGCTGTATAAACGAGCCTGCTTAACATCAGCCATTTTCTGTTATATGTCATATTACGGGAGTGTGAGAATTGCTGTAGACAGAAGCCAAATGTTAGACTTGAGAATGATGACTTTGTTTCACACAGTCTGAGGCAGATCTGGGTTACCATGGAGGCAAAGCACGCATCATCCACAAGGAATCTGACATCATCACTGCCTTTGCCATTAACAAGGTACAGAGCTACATGAGTGAAGCACGGGCATTTTTTAATTAAATTTCTGCCTTTAGGTTTTAAACTTTCATATGTCTAATGAAATATCTCATGGTTTCACAGGCCAATCGTAACTGCTTAGTAATTGCATCCACCCATGACATCCAGGAGCTAGATGTGTCCTCCATCCTGGCCACTCAGATACTGACGTGGATCGATGATGAAGCTGATTCAGAAATGAAGTAATTCCGGAAATTAATTATTTTTTTCACTTTTTTTTTTTTTTTAATCCAGGAAAATCGTCACAGTGACTAAATAATGGGGAACTTTACTTTGACAATGCTCCTGCAGTCTCACGTGAAGAATTAAAGTGCTGGTTCAGATCTGAATTTCCTTTGGCCAGCTGCTATTATGTTTCTAACAAGGCATATACCATATATTTCTTGGTCATAAGAGCCCCATCTTCTTTTCACTAGCAACACAAAAGGCTTTCATATGAATGAGGTTTAAATGAATAAAATGTGGCATCAGGGTAGCTTATTTCCGCTTCATTCACTGGGCAGACACTGAAGGAAATAACATTTGGATCTCGTTATTACCTGATCATCAACGCAGATGCTCTGTTGTCAGATTCATTTGACCATAAACCACAGTAATGGTCCATTTAAATTGCTGTTTCAATTAACAAGAGAGCAGACACGTTGTTCAGTTCTCATTTGAGCTCGCATTGTGTTTCATGTGGTGTTTCAGAGGTGATGACTTCTTGGTGGTCCAGACCCGTGATGACTTCACTAGTTTGCATGGCACAACACCCTACACTCGCAGCAGCCCTGGCACTCCCATTAACATGCCCTGGTTGGGCAGCCACCAGACGGGCAGAGGAGCAGCCATGGTGAGCAGCTTATGATTGTGTTACTGCTTTTCTTATGCCAGGTCTTTTCTTTCTGCCTATGTATGGTAAAATTATGTTTAGTTCCATGGTTTTTCATAATATGAATTTTCTTTTTTTTTTTTATTTCATAGGGTTCTAGACCCTATTCTGTTAATATTCATTATATGGCCAATAGTTTGTGGACATTAATTTTTGGGTTTCCCCCAAACTGTTGGCACAAAATTGATGGCTTTGTATATTGGTACTAATATGACAATGCCCCTGTGCACAAACTGAGGACCATGAAGATATGATTTGCCAACGGTGGAGTGTCAGAATTCGAGTGGCCTGCACAGAGCCTTGACCTCAACCCCACTGAACATCTTGGGGTGAATTGAAATGCTGACTACATACCAGACTATCTCGCTCCTGACCTCACTAATGTTCTTGTGACTAAATGGACAAATCCTCATAGCCATGGTCCAAAATCTAGTGGAAAGCCTTCCCAGAAGAGTGGAGGTTATAATAGGGTAGGGAGGGACTAAATCCAGAATGGGCTGCACAAAAACGATATACCAGGTGTCCACAAACTTTTGGCTAGATAGTGTATTTGTCTTTAAGGTCATTCACTTTTACCCTGATAAAGTTTCCTTCTAGATCTTACAAAGTCCTTTATCCTTCATGTAGCTAATCAAACGAAACATTAACAACGTCAGGAGGATGACGTCCCACCCTACTCTCCCATACTGTAAGTGCCACCGGTATTTTTTTTATTTTTAATTTTTTTTGCTGATTTAAATATTACAGAGTGAAGCCCAGCAAAGAGTATATGTGGAAGTAGCATATCTCAGTATAATGGGTATCTTTTCTTTGAGTTCAGACCTTACTGGAGCTCAGGATGGAAGTGTGAGGATGTTTGAGTGGGGTCATTCGCAGCAGATCATCTGCTTTAGGAGCCCTGGCAACTCAAGGGTTACGAGGATCAGATTTAACTACCAGGGGAATAAGGTGAGTGAGCACAGGTCTCATCTGCTTTACATTGAATTTAAAAATAGTGGGAGGGGCTCCCGAGTGGCGCAACAACAATGCGTTCGCCCTATCAGATTGCGAGTTCGAATCCGGGTGATGCTTTAGCTGCCCGTAGCCAGGAGCTCAGAGAGCAAGATTGGACGTGCTCTCAGGGAGGGAGGGAGGGGCAGCATACGCTCTCCCCCCCATGTCAATCAGCGCGACACTGTCCAGTCACGGGCATCTGTGAGCTCATGCATACAAGACGGTTGCATGAGCAACAGTTCGAAAAGAGGCTGCGGCATGCGGCAGTGAAGCAATGACGGGTGGGAATTGGAGACGATTAAATTAGGGAGAAAATCTGGGAAAAATCCCCCCCTAAAAAAATTAGTGGGAGATTATATGTATTAAATTGATTGTTGGTATATATATGGGTGTGACAGATATTAGAATGGTGAGAAAAGCACCAACAGACTGCACCAAGTTGTGTAATTATGGTACAAATACACAAAAGCCTATAATTGTATATATCTATTATTTTATTTAATGTTTTAATATCATTAGACTATTATTTTCTTTTATTTAAAACAATAATAAATGATTTATCCTTTCCATGTGCCCTGGTTTTAAATGTGGTGTTGTCTGATACTAGTCCATAGCCCGGTGGTTGGGGACCACTCTTCTGTGTAAATTTCGATTTTAGAATTTGATCTCTCTTCATAAATAAAATCTTTTTTTTCCCAGTTTGGTATTGTTGATTCAGATGGAGCTCTGAGTCTCTGGCAGACAAATTCATCAGGGAACACCCCAAAACCCTACCTGGTATGTGCCATCATTTCTTTAATTTCTTTTCTTTCTTTTTTTTTCTATGGGTGGTAACAGAGTGGTGTTTGTGTTCCTCTTCAGACATTGCAGTGCCATAACAAAACAGCTCATGACTTTGTGTTTGTGGGCTCCTCTTCTCTTATTGCCACTGCAGGCCTTTCCACTGACAACAGGTACAATGTGCAGAACTAGTATTAGAATCCACAAGCTACTGAATCATTGCTGATTGGCTTTTCTACCTACATATAACTGCTTTCAGCTCCTTGTTACTCAAGTAAATTTGTTTTCTTTTCCTCCCTTTCACTCTACAGAAATGTATGTTTGTGGGATACACTGGTCATGCCATCCAACAGCCTTGTTCATGGTGAGTTTACACAGCCTTAAACACAGCAGCTTTCAGGTTCCTCTACATTTCTGTTGGAATGGACAGTATTCATAGAACCTAGTGTTTGTGTTTGCAGTATATTTACATCATTTTTTAAAGATGATCACAATAAATAACTCAAAACACTGCAGCAGCAGCAGGAAACCCATTAAGTGCACTTATCGCCTTGGTTATTTTTTTTTTTAAGTGTTTCACATTTATGTTTCAGTAGTTTGTCAACATAATGAAGAAATAAAAATGTTTCTTTGTTTTTTTATACTCTCCTTAAAAGTGATTTGTCACTTGTATTTCCACATATCCATAGGTCATGTCTACTGAAGTGCTTTGTCCCTTGGCCATAAACCAAGCCATTTGATCCCAAGACTGCTCTTGACTAAACATTGCTGTTTAAAAAGAAAGAAAAGATAGATGCATAGATAGATACATAGATAGATGTATAGCTTTTAATTATTTTGGATGTGTGTGTAGGGGAAAGTGTCAGTACAAAGAGAAATGTTTATATGCTTGCTGAGCTAGCTAATATTAGCTGAAAATGCCTTGAGTACACAGAGGCACTAAAAAGCCTTCAGTTCAGTCAATGAATGTTTATGGTAAAGGTATACTTAATACATAATAATATTGGATTTGTGTAGGTTGTACCATTGACATATCACACAGACATACACACACAATTTTAAACTCTCTTGTGGGACATTTCAAGTGCTCTTGAGGGCCCTCTGGTGGCCATAGGGGCCCCTAAGCAGGGGCTTAGTTTGCTTATGCCAATGGTGTCCAATCTTATCCACAAAGGGCCGGTGTGGCTGCAGGTTTTCTTTCCAACCAAGCAAAAGCCACACCCTACTGAAAAGTCAAGATCCACTGATTATATCCAGTGATTAAAAACAGGTGGAATGAGGTGTGGCTCATGATGCCATCACTATACCTTTAGGCTTTATATAAATGGGGCTCTGAAATCTCACCAAGTGTCTGTCTGATTACAGGCTTTAGCTGCCACGAGTCTGGTGCCACTGTACTAGCTCTTGCTCCCAAACAGCAGCTACTGCTCAGTGGAGGTAGGAAAGGCTGGATCAGCGTACTGGACCTCACGCTTAAGCTCCAGCGCCAGACCTTCCAGGCTCATGACTCGGCTGTCAAAGCGCTGGCAGTGGATGCCATTGAGGGCTGCTTCATCAGCGGCTCAGCTGAAGGCAACATCAAGGTATGTTTCATTCATGATGTTATAATCCCGTTTTCCCAGAACTGGTGCGTCTCCCAGCACTTTGGCTCAAAACAATGAATTATGTACGTTTTCATTTAAATATTGTAAGAATAATGTGAAAACCACTTTTTCATATTCATTCACCTGCTTCTGTTCAGAAGATACTTAAAAGGGAAAAAAAACAAGAAATGTTTGATTCTAGTGCTTCTCGGAAAATATAAAGTTGTGAAAGATCCTTTTTGATCATAATTTAGAAAAACACAAACTGTCATTTTATATTTATTAAATATAATGGGTTTTTTAAGCCTTTATTTTTTTTTTCATTTTGATCTGCATGGTTTATAGCTCATGAAAATCCAGTATCTCAGATTATTAGAATGTTTCATAAGATCAAACAGAAAAGCATGTACAGTACAAAAATGTGTGACTTCTGACATGTATGCTCATTTATACACTTAATACCTGGTTGGGGCTCCTTTATCAGTGTGGCATGGCATGGAGGCAGTCAGCTTGTGGCACGGTTGAGATGTTATTGAAACCCAGGCTGCCCTTCAGCCGAGTCAGGTGTTTCTCATCTTCCTCTCAGAGAGAAGGCTGGCCAAACCAGCTCAGTAATATCATGGTTAGCAAACCATTTGGTAGTAGTTTTGGCACTGTGGGCAGGTCCTGCTGGAAAAGGAAATTGGCATCTCCATAAAGCTTGTCAGCAGATGGAAGCGCTCTAAAATCTCCTCGTATATGGCTGTGTTGACTTTGTACTTGATAAAACACAGTGCACCAACACTAGCAGATAACACAGAAGAAGAAACTTCACACTGGACTTTAGACACCTTGGACCTTGTGCCTCTCCACTCTTCCTCCAGACACTAGGACCTTGATTTCCAAATCAAATGCAAAATTTACTTTCATCTGAAAAAAGGACTTTGGACCACTGGGCAACAGTCCAGTTCATTTTCTCCTTAGCCCAGATCAGAGGCTTCTGAGGTTGTCTCTTGTTCAGGAGTCCCTTGATAGTAGGAATATGGCAGTTGTAGCCCCTTTCCACTCCCTGTGAAGCTCTCCTGGGTTCTTGAATTAACTTTTCTTGACTGTTGTCTCAAAGCTACAGTAATCTCTGTTGCCTGTGCACCTTTTCCTACCACATGTTCCCCTTCCAGTCAAATTTCCATTAGTATGCTTTGATACAGCACTCTGTGAACAGCCTTTTCAGCAGTCACCTTCTGTGGCTTTACCTTCTTCTAGACAACTGTCAAGTCAGCAGTCTTCCTCATTATTATGGTTGTGTGTGCTGAACTAGACCAAGAGATACTCTTATTTATACTGTTTGCAAAGTCATTTGCTCAAACTTGAAATGAAATATTCTTATAAGTTGAGACACTGGATTTCTGATTTTCATGAGCTATAATCCATAATGATCAAAATGAAAAAAGGAAATGCTTGAAATATGCCAATTTATGTGAAATGAATATAAAATATGACCGTTTACCTTTTGAACTAAAATTATGCACAAAAGCGTTTTCACAATATTCTAATTCTTTAAGCTGCACTATTATCATTACCATCACACCTACACGACCACAAGTCATGTTTACTACTACTGGACATTAAAAGTGACTTGGATAACAGGATTTTGGTAAACTTCTAAAATGACGTTCATGTGTTTAATGGCAAAGAGACAAATGAGGCTAATTTGGTGAGTTTTTGTGCAGGTGTGGAACATGTTAACGCAGTCCTTATTGCACTCGTTCCCGAATGAACACGCCCGGCAGTCCATCTTCCGCAACCTAGGCACAGGCGTCATGCAGATCGAGACGGCACCAGGCAATCACGTCTTTTCTTGTGGTGCTGACGGCACCATGAAGATGCGCATCCTGCCTGACCGCGTCAGCACCTACACCAACAATGTGAAGAATGATGTGAAGTTCATCATTTAGCACAACTGAAACTTTTGGAACAACTTTTGCACAGGGTAAGATGAGCAATACGAACCACTGGGTGAAGCGGAACTTTGAGCTGAGCGAGTACAGCGCTGCTGAAACACAGAGCAGTCGTCGTTTAAGACCGAAGAACTCTGAGTTCTAGCGAACGGACGTTCTTTCATATCGCTAAAATCCGGATCGAGCATAGAAACATTATAGCACATTACACGATATTTTACCCCCTTTTTAAACGCATTACATGGGTAGTCAAATAACGTATACCACATCAGCAAGCCTTAATCTGTTGCTAAGCATTGTTGTGATTGTGGTCTAGATAAAATAGTGAAAAGTGTCCTTATATTTATGCCTAAAGTACAACCATGGACCTGCGTGACATCTAAGTGAGGGTTGTAAACTTCTGCGTACTGTAGCTTACAAATTTGTGACCATTCTTGCATTTAACTGTGTACTAGTTTCTGCTTGTATCCTTAATGGTATGAGCAAGGTATTGTGTAATAGTAAGAAGATAAACAGTATTTAATTTCTTTTTTTTAGCAGTGATTGAGTACATTCAAGACCTGTACAGTAAATATGTATAGCAGCGCAGGCAATCTTAGTTTTTAAGTTTCTTTTTTTTTTCCCAAAAAAACTAACTTGAACGTATATATTTAAGAATGTGCTAGTAAAGAAAGGTAAGACTTTTCAAACTGAGCACTTTTCCGTAGAGGTAATCCACAGGAAATCAGCACTTTTATGCATTTACGTGTACATAATAATTGATCATTACGTCACCGATAAATGCTATTGCCTCCAACAAAGATATAGTTTGTTCCATCAGGGTTTGGCTGACAGCTGATGGTTTCTAGTCTGTTCTATACTCTATTCTTTTCTGCTAGAATACTTGGAGACGTTGTGCTGTGCTTCATGTCTAACAGCACTAGTAGAACTGAGCGCGTCTTGTCCCTCTCTCAGGCTGCCAAAGTGAATCTCTGTTACTTCTATGCCTTCAGCTAATCGTTTTATGACTTGTTCTTTGAATCAAAGGTAAAGGGTACATATTGATAGCCTATGGTGAATAACTAGTTAGACTGATGTTTTTGTCAGCCTTGTGGTTTATGAGGACTGATTACAGTCAGCCATTGCACAAGAATAAAACTTATCAGTGTAAAAATGTACATTAGCTTTATTGCAGGGAGCAACTGCGAAGAATAAAATTATTTTATGCAAATATAAAATGAAGAATATCTTGATTTAATACTCGAATAACCATAGGCCATTTAAAAAATGTGCTTAACAAAAATATTTATGAATCGTGTATGAATTTATAGTAGATCTTGCAAATTATACTCTGTGTATTTGTTTTTAGAACTGCTTTTTTTTCTTCCTTTGATTTTAGATCTTGCTGTTAGATCCCCCCGCACACTTTACACTTTACAGGTGTCATTCATGTTAAGCTGTACAAATAGTGATATCACCATTCATAGGATTCCATATTAGAAGGAACATCAGACACTTGATTAACAAGGTAGAAAAATAAGAAGTCATCTGTAGTGTAGTGTAGCCTTTCAGACTATTTAGAGCTCTGACATGTGAATATACACAAAATAAAACCCATCTAATTTTATTATGGACATATGAAGATTATTATTATGTAAATTGAAATATGTAATATACATCAAATGTAATGGTATAATAAATCACCTTGCTGCAACGTTTATGTGAAATTTTTTACTAAGTGATTCGAGAACTTTCCTCCAGGCATTACATATCAGTGAGATTTATTACAAAATTTAAACACACATTCATTTAATTTGACAAAAAGAGAAGGGGTTTAAACAAAACAGCATTTTGAAATGATCAACCTTTGTAATAGGATGGATTCTCTGGATTTCATGAGTCTTTGATCAGTGTTAATGAATCGATCAAGATGCATTTTGTTCTAGTCACAGAAATGGCTTATCTGCAAAGAATATTATTTTATATTATAATATTATTCGAACACAGCCATCAATAACAAACTGGCATTCTACTGCCTGCATAATTATGCTTGTTTCAGAGCTAGTCAGGTTAAAATCAGCTGACACTGACGACTGTTAAGTGCCAAGTTTTCCAATATCATTTACAGTTAATGTGAAATTAACTACTTAAAGCTAGATCGATATCCTTAAGATGAATTTGGTTATTTTTTTCCCTATTACTGTTTAATTCTCATACTGTTACTGACTTGTAATTGTTAAGATTTTTAAATCTCACCAACAGTCTTATACTCTCAGTATAACTGTCATGCAGGCTGCATTTCTCTAAGGAACTGGACTGGTTGCAGTCTCACAGCTTGGCGTAATCCTTCAGTATTGTCTCCAGCTTCTGGCTCAGCATGATATTCCCTCTGACTTTCAATTTGCCAGCGAAAAACGCCTGGGGGGGTGACAAACAAAGCAACAGCGTTAATGCGGTAGATTACTCCCAACATTAAAGCATCTGTTGAATCAACCTCAATTTTTCATAGAAAATGTGGCATGATGGTACCTTCTGTGGGTTGAGCTTTCCCAGCACTATATCCATGAAATCCTCATCAGCCACGGTAAATGTCACATCAGCTTTGCCACTGTATGGACCCTTATGAAGTGCACCTTGTGCTGTTTTTAGATCAATGGCTATACAGAAACAGAAATTATGAATTATGAATGAGAAGATTACCATTGAGTGGTATCTCACCACATGTGAAAGAAGTGTTGCAGGAATATGCCATGTAACCCTTTAGGAGAACTACAGGCACCCTTAGTGGCACCAAAAATGGGGGGAAAAGTATAACGGCATGCAAGATGTTAAGGGAGGGGGAGTAGAAGTGTACTATTAAGATATTTTTCCCCCAGACAGAAAAGTTTTTCGCACCCTTACAGTTAATCTTTTGACACCTGCCATGGAGAGAGTGTTAAGCCCCTACTTGTAATGTCTAACAAGGCTTGAGACACTTGGCAAATAAACAAATAAAAAAAACCCTGAATGATTAATCTGATGTCTTACTCCACTGGGCAGCTGTTTTTCCTCCTTGGGTAATTTCCCATCCAAAAATAGCATTAACTTTCTTCACAAGTTCAGCACCCAGGTCTTTGATCCGGCGTCCAATTTCAGCAAACACCAACTCGCTCTGAAGTTCACTGGTCTGTGAAGTCACAGTGCGATTTATAATCGTGTTTCCATATTTACATACGGTACAGGCCAAAAGTTTGGACACACCTTCTAATTCAAAGTGTTTTCATTTTCATGACTATTTACATTGTAGATTCTCACTGAAGGCATCAAAACTATGAATGAACAGGTGGAGTTATGTACTTAACAAAAAAAGGTGAAATAACTGAAAACATGTTTTATATTCTAGTTTCTTCAAAATAGCC
>JAOVVG010000032.1:1925362-1936259 GCA_028566375.1 Leptodoras nelsoni | reverse complement strand
TCATTTAAAAATAGCATTTTGTGTTTACCTGTGTTGTCTTTGACTAATATTTAAATTGGTTTGATGTTCCGAAACATGTAAGTGTGACAAACATGCAAAAAATCAGGAAATCAGGAAGGGGGCAAACACTTTTTCACACCACTGTACACACACATACACACACACAATGTAAATACACATTTGCAAATTCCTGGACACACTCACAAATCTCAGTACTCATTTACAGATGCTTCTATACATTTACTAATCGGATCACACACTCAGAGTGATGGTTACACAACTCTCCAGTCACATTTGTGGTTTTGCTACAATAATGGCCCCATAATTAAGATTCACACTAAAATATCACATAGTACTTGACAATGTTGATCACAAGACATCATGATCACAGAGGTATTATTAAACCACTTTCCACAGCAAATACTGAGCACAGCTCCCAGAATCCAGATTACCTACCATAATTTGCCACAGCTCTGCCACCTTTAGCTTTTATCTCTTCTACTACTTTGTCAGCTGCTGCTGAACTCTTTCCACCTCCCTTTATATCACCTCCAAGGTCATTCACTATGTGTGTGGAACAGAGAGCAGAAAAAAATATCTTATAAAATGAACCGGCATGAATACACTTAAACAGCTTGACTCAGAAAAGAACCTACCAACAACAGAGGCTCCTCTCTCTGCAAAAGCTAAGGCATATTCTCTCCCGAGACCTGAAAAGAATATATCAGAGTGATTCATATTACATGTGAGCAGTACCTGGACTTTAACTGTACAGTAACTGCACAGGCCAAAATATATCCTCACTAAGGAATGTTCACTTAAAAAATTTTATTGCATGGTTCGTCAAAGAACGTTTGTTGGAATTGAAATAGAAATTGTTAACCAAAAATAAATAATAATAAAAAAAAAAAAAGAATCAATTGCAATGGCGCAGTGCTCTGTCCTCTACTTTTCTAAAGCTGATGCTATTTCAGTTACCCTTTGCTCTGTACACACTGGGGTCTGTTGCAACACTGGTACTATAAATATAAAATGCTTACTGTTGCTAAATTATCACCGGCATTATCAAAGGTGATCCGCTGCAAATAATTTAATTGCCAAATATTGAGAGTAAAATTATTGTTTTGTTGTTTTTTTTTAAATGCGAGAGCAAAAATCTCCAGATACTTGGTCAAAAGAATCTATGTAGGATCATTTACAGAAAATAAAAACATAATACCAGGAAACAACTAACAAATTAATTAAACGTATTTTTACATATGAATTTTACTAGAATCTGTATTGTATTAAAATGTGTTTGAAAAAGCATGACATTAATATGGGGTTGCCCCCGTCTTTGTCATTATAATCTCCATTCTTCTGGGAAGACTTTCCACTAGATTTTGAAATGTGGCTGTGGAATTTGCTCATTCAGCCACAAGGTCATTACTGAGGTCAGGCATTGATGTTGGGTGAGGTTTATCTGGCGTTCCAGTTTATCCCAACGTTGTTCAGTGGGGTTGAGGTCAGGACTCTGTGCAGGCCACTCCAGTTCTTCCATTCATGGACCTCAGTTAGTGTACTGGAACAGGTTTGGGCATCTTATTCATCAGCATACAAAGACATCCTAGATGATCATGTGCATCCAACTTTGGGGACAGCCCACATACATGGTTATGGTAGGATGTCCATATTCTTTATGCCGGGGTGTCAAACTAAATCCACAAAGGGCCAGGGTGGCCAGTGCCACCCCAATATTTCTGACACATCATTGGCTGGGTGGGTTTTTGAGCGCTTTGACTTCTCAACCAGTGTGCCACAAAGTAAGGTCAAGTCTGCCATGAAATTTTAGGACGACCAGTTAATTTTTTATATAGTCTACCTAATGTGTCCTGCGGGAAGTTGTGATGTTAATCAGACTATTAGCGAGGTTAATATAGACAATGGATACAACGGATTAGTCATTCTGAGTAGACGCACTTTACTGCTTGTCATGATCTCTGCTTAGGTGCTTGAGCTTCCATGTTAAACATTCACAACCATTTTATAATCACAACATGACTATAAAAAAGATTGATTACATAATATTGAAGAGATGTATTGCTCAGTTTTGTTTGGAATGAGGACATTTTTCTGATTGTAATTAATAGTCTCTTAGAAACGTGTTTCATTATAGCAGAAGTATAGCTTTCATGAAATCAACTTCTTCTTCTTCGGGTATATTACATACCTCACAGTGGCCTACCTTTTGATAAAAGGCCTTATCAGCTGTTTGAAAGGCTGTAGATCCATAACCACAAATATTTCCACAGGTTTAGTTACAGGGTGGAGCTCAGGAAGATGGTACACATTGTTAATTGAAACAAGCCTTTAAATTGGGGGTTATTTTGGTGTACCACAACTAACAGCTTTTATTTTTATTCTATTATATTTTTTAATCCAAAAACCACCAAGCTAATTGTCTATATCAGTATACAGTATGGTATATTATATAATGCTGAATTAGAAGGCAGACACTGAGGTTTGTTGGTAAATGAGCTCATTGTCATTGTCATTGATAACATTAACCCACTTGACTATTAAAGGTTCTTCAAAACAGAAAACTAACTATAAACAGTTATGTGTATGCATACAGCCTATAAAATCACGTTTTAGCCTATTAGTAGTAGAATATTAATGCATTTTTTTAATCTGCTGTGCATGCACATTAACAACACATGTGGCCACCCCTAGACATCCCTTTGCCACCCCAGGGGCCACCTCAGCCCTGCCTCTGACGCCTCAGTGCAGAGAGCTGATTGGTCAGTCGGTACGGCGCACACAAGGGGCATTGATGGACTGATGGCAAACATTGCCTGAAGATAGAATTAGGTCAGAGATAAATGATTAAGCATGAATTAAGGCTATTGTACAAATAAGCATGCAGCAAAATGTGCAAAATGTAATTTTATAAATCGTATTGCAGTTCAAGTCATTTTATGAAACAGTTTTTAGTAGAAAGTCTATTCCAGTTGTGAATGCAGTAAAACTGATCAGTCAACAAAACAAAACCTGGGTCTGGGATTTGGAAAGCAGTAGAAGAGCAGGCTTTTAGAGAGAAACCAGGCTGCACGGATCACACTGTAGCCGTGTTCGATCGTGTCCAAGAACTAAAGAGAAGGTAGTTTACCCCCGACTGTTTGCACATGCATTACTTAGTTAAGTTTAGTGCCACGGAAGACTTTAAACTTTGCTTGCGCAACACACTGGCGCTAACTCAACAGATCCAAACGCCCCCACAGGCGCGGACGTGGTTGCTCATATTACTCCTTTATACGTATTTTTACACACATTTCTTTCTAAATAAGCACACATATGCTGTCGTTTTCTGTTGCGGAAGGGAGTTAAACAGTTTCAAAGCACGCGCACATCGCTAGCTAGTATCGGTTTAATGGCCTACTGACCCACCGAGGCTGCAAGAAACTGTATTAGTTAGCAACAGCAGCTTATTAACAGCTTAAAAGAAAACACCGTGGCCTTCACTCACCACCGCCAGCTCCTGTCACAAGAACAACTTTTCTAGCAAAAGACAGAGGCGCGGACATGATGAAAACGCCACCTTCTTGCAGGTAAACTGACAGAGTTTACCTTGACTCTTCACCTACTTCCTGTAACGTAGCGTCACGTCATCGCGTCATCGCGTCCAGCCAATCAGCGCGCTGCTCGGGATTCAGCACGGAGAATCCCAAATGGCTCTCAGTGAACAAAGCACGTGTCTGTAACAAACAACACTCTGTTCTCACACAGTACTGATTAACTAGAACATGTGTCACATCTTTTTCTTTTTATTTTATTGTAAAAAGGGATGCTGAATCAACGTCCCTTTGCAATCTGGACAGCAAATGGTATCAGTGTGTCTTCCAAATCTTCCAAAGGATGTTTCATTTGTTAAATCATTATTATGGATCCTAGCTTTTTTTCAGTAGTTGCAAACATCACAAGCAATCTTTCTGTGAAGTCAATTTTTTTCACATCACATATAATTGGAATACTTTATCTCAATCCAATAGACTGATTTAACTCCTTCTCAAAATCAACTCTTGTATTAGATCTAGCTTGGACTTTTTATGTAAAAGGAATACTAACAAGTAATCAGACACTTGGCTCCTTTCATTGTTGCCTCATATCATCATTGGCACTGTGGCCTCTAGATTGAAATGTCTGCCAGTATGATATTCACTGGCATTCTCTTGATCCTAGGTAAAAAGATATCCCACAGCAGCATGTACAGTCATGGGGAAAAAGAACAATAGTTTGCTGCAGCAGCACTGGCAGTCATATAGTATTTGTATAAGTTTTTTCTTCTTCTTCATCCATTCTTTTTCTTGTTGATGATATAAGTATCCTCACATATCTGATACAGAAAATAAGGTTTATGTTGCCCTTCATGCTAGCACCTCCTTGTAGTGGTGTAGACTCAAAGCACATTTTGAGCAATAGCTCAAAAACATACCTCATTTTGCCTAAAATTATTAACTTTGGGCTCTAGGATGCATATTACCATAGTTTATTTATGGTGTAGCACCACACAGTGCTAGAGTAATGTTCAAATCCTACCAATTCATCAGCCAATATCTGTAATATTCAAGCTCAAACCTTTCACAAACTGCATCACTACCACATTTTTTACAAGCAAGCCATCAGGGATGACCTCATTGACAGGGATAGGAAGAATATTTTACACACAATGGCAAAAAACGTACTTAAAATTATAAGTTAAACAATTTTATAGATTGATATCATTTGTATGTAAAAAATACCAAGGTGTGACCTATGCTGACAACCGCAGAAAATGTTGAAACTGGCTTGCTTTACATACCTGGGATATAACTCTTATATTTTGCTCAAACCATGCTTAACATTTTAATTTGAAAATCAACATGTAGCCTGTGTTATTTACGCAGAATATCAGGGTTATATCCAGTTATGAAACAAAATAAAGTCTCCATGTCAGTATCTTTATATATATATATGTGTGTGTGTGTGTGTGTGTGTGTGTGTGTGTGTGTGAAGTTAATTTGTGTGAAAGAGAGAAAGTTAATTCACTCCTGACAAGCAGGTATTTAATGTTGCTGTCTCGTCTGTAGGAAATGAGTGAAGGATCCTTAAAAAGAGGATCTGTTCTGGAGAATATTTGAAATTTTTAAGAATTCTCTCAGTACTAGTAGTGGAAGGTGTAGAGGCCAGCGCATCCCTTCTCTCAATGTTGTTAACATGGGGTAATGTAATCGATTATACACTGGAGAAACCAAGAGTAGACTAGCTGATCGTTTTTTCAAGCACAATCGCACCATCAGAATGAAGGATTCCTCCTTTACAGTAGCAAGACACTTCAACAGCATTGGACATAACATTAAAGACATCTCTGTGTGCATCAATAGTTGTTGTTATGGAGCTCATTTACACTCTCTGAACTTTGGAACTCGACAGAATGAATGTTATGTTTTGAGAACAGCCATTACATCATCAAGCATTTCAAATATCCACTGGTTTTACTACAAAACATTTAAAGGCCAGGTGGAGGGGGCATCCGATGAACCGTGAGTGCTGATTCGAGCATTACTGAGCTCCTTGAGCTCAGGATACAGCCTTTGTGGAGTTTCTGTGCATCCAACAACCCAAAAAAACATGCCAGCAGGTGGACTGCCTACACTAAGTCCACACAACAACAATGAAAACAGCATTTTTGCAAAAAACATTTTTTTTTTTTTGCATTTTGAGCAAACAGCCCAAAATTCACTGCAACACTGCTCACTTTGCTTCAGTTAAAGTGACTCGTGCAAAAATTTGTCCACACAAGTGTCTGTCCTTTTTGAAAAGTGCACTAAGTAAGAAAACTTTATCTCTAACTCTATGATTTATATACAGTAGCAGCTTCCAGACCAGGCTGTTGTTAAAGGCACATCGCCTGTGCGCAGGTTCACTGTTTTTCTGTGGTGTTTGTATATTGGAGTGGCAACGTTATGCTACCACCTACTGGTCTGGCATTTATACTACAGCATTTTCACACATTTTTGCAAATCTGTGTGAATGTACTGTAGATAAGTTCTAAAACGCTGTGTGGGTGTGAAACTTTTTGAAAACGCAAAGGAAAAGGCTGTTTTCAAAACATTTTGATTGTGTGTGTGTGTGTAGGGTGTATTCCCACCTCATTTCCAGTGTTCCTAGGATAGGCATAATCCACTGTGACCCAGAGCAGGAAAAAAGCAATCACCGAAAGTGGATGATTAAAAATCCAAATTTATTTTAAGGGCCTGGGTCAGGTGTAGGCATAGAATTAATTAGCAGCATCAGTTAATGGATGGTCCTCACATAATAAGACAAACGCGTGTGTATGTGTGTGTGTTAGGCAAGGCTTATTATTTAAGTAAAATGTCAATAACAAATCACTGACTTTGCTTATTTTATTCTCGAAGTACTGGATGTGATGTGCAAGAGACTGTACAAAATGGTCGCAATGTGTTGCTGTTGTGTGTGTGATTTTTTTTTTTTTAAATGAATGAATCAGGATGCTTGCCCGATCGGAAATGAAATGCCTTACTGCGCATGCGCATGCACCAGGACGCGTCCTCCGCGCTTTACACCCCCCTCCTCCCTCCTCCTCCTCCTCCTCCAGATTCTTCAGCAATGTATAAAGAGGCAAGAGAAGAAAACATAACATTAAAATCCAGGAACAAAAGTGCGCGAATCGCCATGAGAGGATATCGCTGCGGTCCTTGATTCCGGAGCCTTTTTACAAAGAATGTCAGGGACAGCAAATGCGGAATCGGAGGGAGTCTCCAAAGTTCACATAAAAAGGCAGATCAAGACAATTGTGGAAGATTTGGAGAACATTTTAGGGGACTTGAAGGATGTAGCGAAAGAGCTGAAAGAGGTTGGTTGTATCCGTGATGGGACCTGGATGCCGAATGCAGATGGTGTTGTCATGCGCTGTAATGCTCAGATGTTGCTCTGACACCCTGAAGTGGGAGAACGACACGTCTTTGCTCAGAGCTTCAGCGGAATCAGAGCACCCTGACCGCTTGCAGTGCTCCGTGGCCTTCTGTTTACTGCTGCCTTTATGTCTTCAACATTTGTCATTAGGGCTGAAGGCTTCATGGTTGGCTTTTACACTGGATGCTTGTGATGTGCATATCATAATTCCGGTCATTCAGTTCATTTTTCAGTTCATCTCAAACATGGCTTACTTTTTTTTTCTTTTTTTTTTTTTTGACAGATCTCATATACTTCTCTCAGACACAGCTTTTTTCTTTTTGTTTTCCCATTAAATCCACTCCATTGTTGTTGCCAGCTGTCTCACCTCGGTCGCCGGTGTCACAGGATGCTTCTGCATTGAGGCAAACCTCAAAACCTTTCCCTGTACTTTAATGAATGGCGACCCTGCATGGTTGTTTATTTGGTTTCATTTTTCATATCCTTGTTATTCAGGCCAGCAAAAGGAACTGCAGTCTTTGCCGTCCTGCCAGCTGTGCTTTAGGATGTACACACACACACACACACACACACTATAGGCTCTATAGAGCTCTATAGAACTTATTTTACTATAGTCCAGCTGTCTATAGTGTCAAAGATCTCCTTACAGATGATGATCAGCACACTCTAACCCCAAACAATAATGCAGCAATATTCAGGCATTGTGCTGTTTTGCTAACAGGCATTATATATAATCAGATGTACAGCCTAATTTGCAATGCAGATGTTGCTCACCTGTTTCTTTCTTACGGAGTGTGGGAAGAGCATGTACATAATATTGTAGTAGGAGGGCTAGAAAGCACTTGTGGCTTTTATTGCTCTATATATAAGTCTGTAAAGCTTTATGCTGCTTAAATCCTGACTTTACTGTTATATTCATAGTTCTTATATAATCTGGACAGGAAGAAAGTGAGTGTGGGACCTCTTACGCCTTGAGATCACTTGCTGAATTGAAAGATCTGTATTTATTTTGAACATCCTATAAGCCAAGGCTGGTTTTAATATATTACTCAGTGTTGAAATCTGTCTAACTATATACTAGCCACATGAAATAATATCAAAGTGCTAACTTTGGCTAACTGGCTGGTGTGCATTCAAGATGCCTACACCATTAATGTCTGTTTGTCTTTCATGCTTTTGCAAGGTTGTTCATGAGATAGACTCGTTGACCTCAGACCTCCAGCTGGAGGAGACGGCAAACAGCTCAAAGTCGGACACGCTGAACAGCAGCTCAAGCAGTACTGCAACCACTACCACTGCCTCCAGCATTGAGAGAATCAAGATCTACCCTGAAGACGCCTTCCTCAGACCTCCGTCCATGGCCGCCGGTATGCTCACGATACTGAAAAGGACCCATCCTGCTCTGCCAACCTCTCGCCTGATGCCGGCCCGAGTCGAGGACCACGGCAAGAGCCTGTCCTCAGGGCACCAAGCCAAAGAGAACAGAACACTCATGCGCAATGGCGTCTTCTCTACGAAGCCTATTAACATACCCAGCAGAGATTCAGTGTGCATGCCTAAAAGCTCCACAGAGAAAGGACTGACTCTAATACCCCTTCTTCGGCACAAAAAAAGTCGATGTCCCCAGGTGACGCGGGAACGGGTACGATTCAGTGAAAAGGTCCAGTACCACGGCTACTGCCCGGACTGTGACCTACAGTACGACATTGATAACACAGATATGCACTTACACAGTGACCTTTTTGACATGAAACTAAGCCCCATTCATCAATGCTCCTCCATGGCCCCAGCCCATGTTCTGATGGAAAACGGTGGGCTGAGTCTCAGTCACAGCTTTCCTCCATCAACTCAGCCTTGTGTGCCTCATCGCGCTACTCCAAAACCGCAAAAAACCATACTACGCAAGTCCACCACGACAACTGTTTGATATAAATCCCATTAAAGGGACATTTAATAAGCTTTTATATATTTTATTTAATGTCATAAGCACTTTCTACTGCAGTAAATGGATTACCTGAAGATTAAAACCAGAACAAGGCTATGGGGATGGCTTACTTTATTGGAAATCCAAAGAAAGTAAGTGAACGGTGAGTACTTTGGTGAAATAATCTGAATGTGACACTTCATTCTTACAGAAACATCTATTAACAGTTGTTATATCTGTGGAAATGCTGCATAGCGTGAGTCACATATTAGCAGATAGAAGTCAAATGTATTAATGTATAAACTCACAGTCGTATTCTGCTGAGATACATTTTCTTTCGATGGGAAACTGGGCACATAATCAAACATTGCCTTAATCAAATACTGCCTGAACTGTTTAGATTGGGTTGGACCTGGACATTGTAAATTGGATATGGCGTTAGATGATGGATGTAGGAACTCTGCATACATACAGGATATAATGAGTACAAAGACGTTTTTGATACTGACCTCAGGTCAGACAATACGCTCATTAAATATTTATACAGACTCATAAAAATCTGAGTGATCTATGAAAATGTGAGACATTACTTCTGAGGGTTAAGGTCAGACACCAAGACAAATGTGATCCAGGTTTTCCATTGAATGGCAGCAATCCAAAATTTGTATTAATTGGATGTAATGTATTATCCGCCTCTCTAGACTGTGCAATTAGTTCTTCCAGGAAAGATTAAGAGTTTACGCTGTACATGAACTGTATATGGGTATGCCAGAGTTATTCTGAGATATGATATGTTTGCAGTGCACAGTATGTCTTGATGATGTTTACTAGTCGAATGTAAAATGAATTGGAACGTACAAATGGGGACGTGTTGTCATCTTACTCACAAGACGCCCTCGTTTTTACATTCGATGAGAATGCTAAGGGTTTAGGAAAGGAGGCATACCCTGAAGGGAGCTGAAAATAGCAAGCACCACTAATTAGAGAAATTAAGCAAAGGCTGATTATGGAATTTCACTCTAGCTTTTCGTCAACCTAAATATCAACTCATATGCGAATTACATTCAGGGTACTGGTATAAAGGACTGTAACACTGTAAATTCTTACCCTAAGATATACATCAATACTCCATTAATAAAGTGACCCTAATAAAGTGTTTTTCGCCATTCAGCAGCCTATAGAAACAACTGTATTTCCATTTCATTACTGTAATAAAACACTATATTTTAAACCTTTAACCAAACAGTAACAATTCCAGTCATCCTTTATGAATAAAATCACACGGGCTCTGCACTTGTTCAATAGTAAAACATTTATAATGTCAAGACAGGCTTATAAAGCAGTATGTCAGTTGTACAGACTCCCAGTAATCTGAAACAATAATGAAAGCTAAAAACACAGCCCAGTGTTCATTGATAACATTTACCTTCTGACATTTGAGCAAATAACCAAATGCGTGATATATTATTGGCTACTGCAAAATCATTCAAAAAACACATTAAGGTCTGCAAATGGATCTCTGTGATGGAATGTGTGCTAGAATCCAAACACAGAGGTTACTGAGGGACAGGAAAAAACAGGCAAAAGGTTAAGGATGACAGAAACTGGCAATAAAATCAAGGGTAGGCCGAAACACTATAAGGGTCAGAAAAACAGAATATAGAATAAAAAATGAAGGAATAAATGAACTAAATAAGGACTAAATTAGGCAGTGACTAACAGTGGTTCTGTGTTTTCAGTTCAGATGGTGATTTCCAGTGGTGGTTAGTGGGATTTTTGTACAAACAAAAGAAAAACAAAACAAAAGTAACAGAAACCCTGAATGTGCCTTGTGATCATCAATATGCAGATAAATATATTTAAAATGTAATGCTTGCATCTACAGGGGTTAGACAATGAAACTGACACACCTGTCATTTTAGACCACAATAATTTATTAGTATGGCATAGGGCCTCCTTTTGCGGCCAATACAGCGTCAATTGGTCTTGGGAATGACATATACAAGTCCTGCACAGTGGTCA
>JAOVVG010000032.1:1833295-1845233 GCA_028566375.1 Leptodoras nelsoni | reverse complement strand
AGTTGCCGGCTGGGCACCGGCTCCCCCGTGACCCCGTAACTGGGAATAAGCGGTACAGATAATGACTGACTGACTATACATTGCCTGGGTTCATTATTCATTCTATATGCAATTGCAGAATAAACAACAGGTCATAATCGTCTGTGAGTCTTTGAGCTCATACAAAAAAAGGCATTTTTATCAATAAGTTTCCAAAATGGTTAAAGTATACTAATTCCTATTAGCAAGGACCTATGCCAACAGATACACTGCAGAGTCTTAATGTCCTGTAATTCACTGTTAAACTGCCTAAAGTATACAAAAGAAACCCTAATGTACCAATTTGTACATAGACAAGCCCCTAGAACCTATTGATATAGGGAATGCTGGGATAGGCTTTTCTTGCTTATCCAACTGTGAAGAGTAAAGCCTGGCTTAATTTGATTAAACACTTTGTTAGGAATAGCAATTAATGTACTTTCTCTGGTTGCTTTTTAATGGCTCCCTACAATTAGGACACTGAATCTAGTTAATTATACTCTCTCTCTCTCTCTCTCTCTCTCTCTCTTTCTTTTTTTTACTTTTTATGTTATAGGCGATGGTTGCATGGGTCGTATTATTAGGAGGGGGTAGCAGGACTGTCAGCTGGGTTCTCACAGGAGTCCATTTATTTCCCAGCACAGGCCTCATTATTCCAGTCTAGCCTGCTACAGGTAGAGACCACCTTCATTCCAGCCGGGGCCCCTTCCTCCACACAAACAGAAGAAAAGATTAATTGTTTGCTTTGTTTTTCCCCCCCAGGGACACTGCTTACTTAATAAAGAAAAATAATCCTATCTTGGTCTTGATTCAGTTTATTGTCCCAAAATCAGTGTGGATAAGCATGGGACAAGGCTTAGTTCTTGTTAGCAGATTTGCCTATTAGCTCTGAAATGGCCAAAGTACATGACAATACAAATGCAGTAAATAAAACAGAACTGATGAGGGTGCAGGCATTTTGTTGGTCACAAGTTGTATCATGATTTGTGACTCCATTTCTCACTTAGTCCTCATTAAAAGGCTAAATTAAACAGCCTGGCCATGTTCTTAATTGTAAAGCAAGCATATTAGATGGGGCTGGTTGAATAGAAGCACAATTAGTGAGCCTTTAATTGACAATTGCCACATGTGCTGAGTGAACACATCACGTCGCGAAGTGCATTAATGGCAGGCAGTCAGGATCTTGAAAGTAAAGGTCAATAAAATGCACAGTTAAATGCAAATGACACTTTAACATGTCAGATAAGTGACCTTTTGTGGACAAGGGACAGCCTTGGGACAGGTCACTATTAGTAGTGTCTAAATCCAAATATTCAGAGTCAAACTGGGAACCTTGTGCAGGCTGTTATTTCTTGAAATGTAATAATATAATAGAGAAATTTAAGTTAATTAATTGTATGAATGTGCTAACTGCACTTCCATGCAATTGTTCTATCCTGGAAAACATTGCTAATTTACATTCATAATTATATGCAATTACACTTTCTATTAGAATTAATAGCAAAAGCACAGGGTCACACATTGTGACATGTTTCTGAATACAAACAGAGCAGACCAAATCTGCAAGACCAACTATGTTAGTATGATCGTTTTTAGCATTGTCTATCAGTTTTGTTGAAACACATTAAATAAATGCTATACAATACATTCTTTATTTCAACAAGCAGGGATTCCTCTTTTTAGTATAAGATCAAACAAGATTGAAATCAGATTCCAAGGTGAGTGACAACATAATATGCTGCAGCATGCGGCTTTGCTCTATTAGCAGAAACGTGTTATTTTTCTTTAGCTGAAGCAGGTCTCTAAGTGTGGACAGGCGTTGATAAATGCTGCCGTGTCCCGTTGATGCAATTCATTTGTCAACTGTGTGAAAAAAGGTTAATCGGTATTCTCCAGCCAGGTTACAGTGTTTTTCTCTTGCTCTTTGCCAGTAATTGTGCCTCTGTGCGCCCTCATCAACCAGCCACTCACTGACTTGGGCAGAATACATGGAGCCTTTGCTGCCAAAGAACCACGATGTATTATCAGTGATTGTATAGAGAATGTTGTATAGAGAAAGGCAAAAATAACACCAATGCAAAGCATAACAAATGAACAGGAAAAAAAGAAATAATAATAAATGTTTGTAGCGTTTCATAATTTATGTCCAAGTATTTCATACATGCAGTTGAAAGATCATGGGTAAGAGGGGAAAAGAAATCAATGACAATTCATATTTCATAAGCCTATAATTGTGTTTAAAAGTGTACAGTAGTCATTTGTTTTAGCAGCCTCCACAGTGGTTGCTTGATGACAGTGCCATACATTTGAGAGTTAGGTCTTATTTCTTTTCCCTTGCCTCATCACTCCTCCTATCGTTTGATCTCACTCCTTTCATCTTTTTACAGCTACACTATACAGCTGTTGAAAATAAGGGTTTTGTTGTCAACGAGACTGCACTTGAAAAAAAAACTTGACAACTTGACAACGTTCTATCATCTGTGAAGTTATCGATTTGCCAGTGTTTTAACCATCAAACTGGATCTATTTGAGTGACTCTGGTTTTTAAACAATTTCTTTGACAGGCCAGGCATCACAGCAATTGCCCTGCCTTTTAAGACAGTATTTCAAATTGTGGATTTTGCTCAAGCACGCACTTGTCCCGGCATCGCCCACTTAAAGCAGAACCAGACTTCCGATAGGGCCCCAATGGTGGACAGAGTTGTCATGAAAGAGAGTGGGGGTGAAGGCAGAAGACAGAACGAAACGGTCGTGCTTTATAGATTGCTGTTAGGGCAACAAAACTTTGGCAGCATTGATTAACTTGACAGTGAATGCAGCAGTACATTTATCACTAATAGCTGTGCAGTAGAAAATCTAATAAGAGCCAAACAATCCCCCTGGAGCTGTAACAGGTTCTCTGTGGCCAGCAGAGCGTGCCGTGAAAAAATCTGTCTCCCCGGACGCTGCTGCTGAGAGGTCAGGCTAGCGATGATGCTCTAAAACACACACATCACCTCATCAGAATGTCCTATTACCCCCATTGCACACTCTCATGCAATCTAGGTAGGCACACTACATCGTCAGCAAGTCATAAATATGAGTAATTGGTAACAAACACAGCAAAGATGTTCAAGTGCATGTAAGGGAAGGACGTTGTCAGTGATTAGCCTAATTCAAAAGTAATGTTCAGCATCTGAGTGGACTAACTTCTTATCATAGTGCTTAAAAATTTTAAGCTGGTGTTAGGAGAGTGTAAGGATTTTAATTTCTCTGGAAAGTGGGAGCTGAGAGAAAATTTGCATGTGTGACTATGAAACACTTTGGCCGCGTGTCAGAGTTTAACAGGGAGGCTAATTGATTTGCTGTCACCTGGGCATCAGGTTCACTCTTAGGATTCAATTTTTTTTCAGCCCGTTTTGCATATCGCATCGATCAGTTGAGGAGGGGATGCAGAGGGGTGTTGGGTAAATGAGCAAAAAGCACAGAGGCTAGAGGATGAATTGTTTACTCGCATAAAAATAACCTTTCAATAGGAGAAGATGCATGGCGCAGACTTCTGGTGGTGTTCTGCTGCCCCAAGCAGATGGCATTCAGCTGCTATTGATCCAAGCCCTGCAGGCGAGTGGGGGCCAGTTCTGGCCAGGGCACAGAGAGCAAGTCTGTCCATCCTAACTGCCTCCCTAACCATCCCTCAAAACAAAGAAAGACACAATGTGAGAGTGCAACCAATTGTATTTGTATGTCGAGTAAATAGGCATCAACTGCAAAATACTCCATTATCTGCTGAAAGGCAATTTATGTCACTGTGAATTTTGAATTTCACCTTGGTCTGAGTCTCACAACACCATACCAACATTTAAGAGCTTTATAGCTTAAATTCAGGAAGCACAAAGGCTATACACAGAAGAACCTGAACAGTGACCTCTTCCAACAGACATATAGACAGGGCTAAAAGTAGCTGAATGGAAATCATCATATAGTTATACACCAATAACGAGGCCTTGATGCCAGGATCAAGTAAGCTGCTGCCCAGGATCCATTATTTCAAGGATGAATGTTCTTTGTAGCAATAAGAGAAAGACTCCCCCCCGAAACCATTCTATGTCTCACCCCAGCTCCAGCCTTCAGCACTAATTAGTTTCAGAGGGAATGGAAAAGGGGGCTGCAACCAAGCTCTTCCTACATACCATCGGAGTGTGGAGGAGATGCATTAGTGAGACAAAAAGGGGGAAAGCTTTAACCTCACTATAAAACTATTGGAGCTATGGATGTGGAGATTTTTGAGGGTACCTGCAACTTCAAGTAAAATCTGATCATTGTGTTTCAAAAATCCATTTTAATCTGCATAAGCTGAAACTTTTCCAGAGCCAGTGTCTTTGTCCAAGACTTTTTTGGACTTAATGGATGGATCTGTTTTCCATGTGTATTGTTTTTCCACCATTTACTTAACCAGGTTCAAGACTGATAGTGGCCTATGATGCGGACATTTTATTTATAGAGGATGTGAACCATAGTGCCAGACACAAGAAAGAACAGGTGCTGGTGTTTGTTCTTTGCCCTGAACCTTCTTTTATGTAAAAAAATTCTTCCTGCACGGTGCCTCCTGATTTATTAAGCAACATATTATTTTCTGGCTTTTCAGACTGTGCATCCTGCTCATGATAAATGTAGTGCAATGCATACATTTAACACAATGGCTTTTGTGTAAATGTAACATTGTAATGATTAAATGTTAAAAACCTAACTGCTTTCATCCATCCTCTCTGACTAAACCTTGTCTTGCTATTTTAAGATTTTATGTAAGATTTTATTAAGTGGAGGTATTTTCAAGTGTGGCTCTTCTTGTATGTATTCCTTTATACTAAAAAGTGGAGGTTGGGGTACAATTTTAGAAAGCAGTCAGTGCAAATCACACTGACTACTTTCTAAAACTGGGTTGGGTAAGAGACACTTCAGTTCATTCATAAATATCACCTTTTGGTTTGAAAAGCCCAAGGTCTGTCCACTTCAGGTTGTTCTGGCAATGTACATAGTCCCAATCTCAGAAGGCCTGTGGCATTCTAGCCCCAGTTTGGAGAAGTGCACTCTCCAGTTACCACAGTAATTGGCTGATGAGGAGGCTCAGGCCCTAAAAGAATGTCAGTGTTCGATTTCCCTGCGATCCTAAGTGAGGATATGTCACCATTTATGCTGCTTTCGGGTGACACCAGCTCCTGGCAGAAACTCTGGGGAAATCATTACACTGTTTATACCTCTCCCCTGTCAGGCACCACTTCCCTTTGATATTTTCACAATGTTTTCCACTGAGTGATGGTACCTTGCAGGGGTCAGGGGAGAACAAGTACCTTTTGTAAATTCGTGACCATATTTTAATGGCTGAAAGAGGAAAAAGCCAGACAATTGGTGACGTATAGTGCAGAGCCAGTAAGAGAGCTTGAAGGAAAGATCAATGCTGTCCACCTGGTGTCTTCTTCTGAGTGTAAAGAGATAGAGCTTTAACGATTTCTGGAGCAGCTCAGCCACATTTTGAAAGAGAGTGGAAATGTTTCAGCTTGGGGGCCTGTGAATTTCAGAACTCCAGTTCCAAGTAAAAATGCTTACAACCTGACTTTTTTTTAACCCATAAATGTAATAGGTAAAGTACAACTAATGAAAGCTTATTTTACCCATAACCTTGTATTTTGTTGTTGGCAGCACAATCAGTGCTATATTAAAGATTTTGACACTGTAGATTTTACTGTGCAGCTGTGAAACCCAGTGTTACATTATTTATTGCTACCATGCCAAACAAATATCCATATTATTCATCTAGCAAATAATCTTTGTCATAATTAGCTTTACTGCAAATATAGCAGAAATCTACAGTGCACTGTCACATACTGTATATCAGCATGGTAATTCAGTGGGCATTCAGTGATCATTTTTAAAGTATACTATAACAGGGTTAGTCATTGTCATTGCAGCTTGGTCAATATGGCAGAAACTGAACTTACATGAATGAATTCTCACAATGGAACCCTAAACCAAAACATTTTTTAAGAGAGATGGAAGTTTAATTTACTCTAACTTGAAACAATGTGATTCTCACAGTCCACCCATTAAACGACCCTTCAAACTAGCTGTTAATTTTTGGCACAGAAAAAAAAGGTCCAGGCCTGGCTCTATCAGCAGCAGTTTAAAATGGTTTGTGCAAGGCTGATTTGTCTGATTCTGACCTTTCAAGCAAACTGTCCCATCATGCAACAGCAGGGCTCCTGAGGGACTCCAAGTGCAGTGCTGAGCTGAGCTGGTAATGAAGCCTGTCATCCAGCTTGCATCCTCTTGCAGGCCAACCCAGCCACAACTCCAGTTTGTAACATGCTCTTTGTTGATTTAGTGATGTATTCCAAAACATTTCTACATCTCTTTGAGAAGCTCTTAACTGATGTCAACACTATTTTAATTTGTTGATTTGTTATACTCTATGTCCTGGTGAAGTTCTCACAGCAAAATGAGTGCTATTTGATCTGAATTAGCTCTGCCAAATTGTTGTTTTAAACCTTGGCTTTAAAAACCTAAATGAGGTCTTGTTAACCATGGGTTTAATTTTGTGAAACTTCTAAACAGGTTAATTTAATATTTTATGTTAAAAAAAATAGATCAACCATAACATTAAAACCACATGCCTAATATTGTGTGGAGGTTCCCCTTTTGCCACCCAAACAGCTCTGACCTGTCATGGACTCCTCAAGACCCCTGAAGGTGTTCTGTAATATCTGGCACCAAGACATTAGCAGCAGATCCTTTAAGTCCTGTAAGTTGCAAGGTGGGACCTCTATGGATCTGATTTGTTTGTCTAGCACATCCCACAGATGCTCGATTGGATTGAACTCTGGGGAATTTTGGAAGCCAAGTCAACACCTTGAACTCTGTGTCATGTTCTTCAAACCATTCCTGAACAATGTTTGCAGTGCGGCAGGGTGCATAATCTTGCTGAAAGAGGCTGCTGCCATTAGGGAATACCATTGCCATTAATTGGTGTACTTGGTCTGGAATAATAGGTGTTACATGTCAAAGTAACATCCACTTCAATGCCAGGACCCAAGGTTTCTCAGCAGAACATTGCCCAGTGCATCACACTGCCTCCTCCAGCTTGGCTTCTTCCCATAGTGCATCCTGGTGCCAGCTTTTCCTTTGGAAAGTGACGCACACAGACCTGGCCATCCATATGATATGAAGGAAAATGTGATTCATCAGATCAGACCACCTTTTTCTATTGATCCATGGCCCAGTTCTGATGTGCCCATTGTAGGTGCTTTTGGTGGTGTACAGGGGTACAAGCACACTGACTAATCTGTGTCTACGCAGCCTCATACACAGCATGATGTGATGCACTGTGTGTTCTGACACCTTTCTATCATAGCCAGCATTAACTTTTTCAACAATTTTTCAACCTTCACTCCTCATAAGCATCAAGAGCCTATCCTTTAGATTTCGCTGCATCATTTAGAATTCATTGTTCCATCAATGAAGCAAGTCGGCCTGGCCCAGATGCAGCCAAAGTAGGTCCAAACCATGCTGTACTACCACCACGTTTCACAGAAGGGTAAAGTTCTTATGCTGGAATGCCAGGTTTTCCTTTCCTCAAACATAATGTTTCTCATTTATAGAACCAAAATGTTATATTTTGGCATCATCTGCCCACCAAATATTTTTCACTAGCTGTCTGGCTTGTCCATGTGATCTTTAACTGCAGATGGGCAGCAATGTTCTTCTTGGTGTGCAGTGACTTTCTCCTTCCAACTCTGCCATGCACACCATTGCAATTCAGTGATCTCCTGACAGGGAACTCATGAACATTAGCCTATGTGAGAGAAGACTTCAGTTGCTTAAAAGTTCCATTATGTGATATTGTGGATTATTATACTCTAAATTCAGTACACATTTTGTTATAGATATTTATTTTATGAATGCTGCATTATTGTCTGGACAAAAACATTTTAGTCACCAAACATTACTTTGCCAAAAATAATAAAAAGCTTGCAGAAAAAGTTTATCTCAGTACAGACAACAACATATTATGCAATAGACCACTTTTCAGACAGAAAACATAATGAAGGCTCAATGCACACAAAAAGAAGCATGGTTTTATGATTTAATGTGCCCAAGGAAAAAGATAGAAAATTATTACAACTTCAAATGAATATGTTAAATGATAAAACAATAGTGAGGGACATAGACATGGAATTTGTACAAGCATAAACAATCATTAAATACACCAACAAAGTATCCTTTAAAATACTTCAAAGAAATACAACTAATCAACTTTTACATTTCATTTTCAACTAAAAATTCAATTAATTTATTTTACAGAATACGTTATGGTATATTTGCTTTTGGCACCAGGACTCCTCAATCAATTAATCCCTTTAAAGAAGAGAATTCATTTCCTATAATACACAAATCAGTTCCACTTTTGAAACCTTAGTGATTCTCAGGAGTACACTAACTTGGCATTCAAGTACATACATACCTGGCACATGAGTGATTGCATGTTGTGTCTCCTTCAGTAATTATGGTTACATAATCAAATGATGTGTTTGAGCCATTCAAATATCATAGGAAAAACACGTATATATGTACATAACGTGTATAAATAAGGCTGCTGCATATTTCATGAGAATCTTTGCTTATTGATTCCCGGTACCTTTTTCCTTTATCACTGTCTTCCTGTTTATGTTATTTTGAATTATATAATTGCAAAATTTGATTCCATCCAACACAAGGACAAATTAAATAAATGTAATAATTAAAGAAGGACATTTGCAAAAAAAAAAAAAAAGTGTAATTCATTTTCTCTTCGACTGGCTTTTAATTAAACTGTGCTACTACCTAACCGCTATGCACTGGAGCATGCATAGTCTGGGGAGTAACTAAAAAAACTGAGAATAATAATTAGGAACTTTGAGATACCAGACAATGGGGAAAGACAAAACTACCCATTTCTATTTTAAATAGTGAAAGCTGAATAGCTATAAAGTAAGTTGAAAAAATATATATAAAAAATTTCAGAAGTACACCGATAACTGATTGCACATGCTTGGGAAGAGGCTTCATGAGCCACTTGGGATGTTTAAAAGTCTTGCAGAATTTTCCAAATATGCTCCTGACTTATCAGCTGCTTTTCCACACTTATAACTGAAACCTCTGTTAGCCATAGATTCAGTCTCCACTCTAATACTGTTCAGGGTTGAGAAGGGAATGAAGAAGAGAGAACTTTACAGGATGAAGGAAGGAAAATTAAGTCCAGAGCTGTGCCTTGTGCGATACTACCAACCTTCCACTTCTACAACAAATGGTGCTTTGACCTCTATCTTCCCACTGTTCACTATAACACACTCTGTGTAGGGCAGATTTCTGTCGTTTGTGTCCTGGAGCTCAACGGCATGAACAACAGTCTGGAGAGCGGGAAAGACAGACACATACTTGTTATTTATGGCAAATATAGACTGCTACATATAGCCTACCTAATTTCTATAATTATTTAATTTTTTCTATAATTATATTTTCCTTGTATTAACAAATAATTGGTGGGTAAAGAATTAAGAATAAATTTAATCTTTGTTGGTTTTAAAAACAATGCACAGACATACCATGCCATCCAAGACCTTGCCAAAGACAACATGCTTGCCATCCAGCCAGTAAGCCCGTGTTAATGTGATGAAGAACTGTGAGCCATTGGTATCTGGGCCTGCATTCGCCATGCTTACCCAGCCTGCACCCTGGTGCTTTAGCTTAAAGTTCTCATCTGCAAATGTCTGTCCATAGATGCTTTTACCTGTAACATAGATAATAAAAACAGTCATTATTAATTTGACTTTCATGACCATTAATCGTGCTTAAATTTGAGTAACACTTCACCTCCTGTTCCGTCTCCAGCCGTGAAGTCTCCCCCCTGAATCATAAAGTCCTTGATGACACGATGGAACTTACTTCCTTTGTAGCCATATCCTTTCTATGGGGACAAAGTGAACGAAGTATATGATGAATTGAATTCACAATGATACATGTCACTAGTTCCTAAGATTACACTGAAATATTGGCCATGCTTAATAACAAGGATGGCATGAATTAATGACACTGAAATCTTCAGTCTTTTACAAAATACGACCTCTCCGGAAGCGAGGGTGACAAAGTTCTTCACGGTCAGAGGCACGACCTCTCCGAAAAGCCCGATCACAATCCTGCCAACCTCATGTCCTCCTATGGTAACGTCAAAAAATACCTGCAACAAGAGGCATAGTAAAAGAGGGGAGAAGTTGATAAAAAAAATAATACAAGTCACAAAATTTCAGTCACAAAGACATGAAGCTTTTATGAAGCTGCATTATTTTAATTAGCTCTTACCTATGTAGGTCCTGAAAGGCTTATCACTGATAAGGCTGACAAGAATGATTCCTTTCAGACGTGTAAGCAAGAGCACGTGCATATTTCCAGACTAAATATAATTTACAAGAGCGCCACCTTATTTCACACGCCGTTTTGACGTGTGGGACGTGCTTTTAGATGTAGACGTGTCACCGTTACCTTCTGCCACTACACACAGAGCAGCCGAGTCTGCACGCGCTCAGTGTAGCCTTGTCATGTGCTGTTATAAGTGAAATTCACGCAGCAGTCCATTTCAGAGATCCACTCCGAGCTAAAATGCGCTCCAGCCAAGTGTTTTATTCAGCGCTTTTTTTAAATTAAAAAAAGCAGGACAATAAAATCTTAAGCCAGAAGCGCATTAACAAGACGCGCATATACAAACACGCTAACGTTAATATTTCACCAGCACGTCCTCGGTGTTTTTCAGCATTCTCTTCTTGAGCAGGATGCAGTGCCGCCTTAACGCATTCATTTCCAAAGCCAGAAGACGCCACTCACCTTATCCGTTACTTTCGGTCCCGCTTTTGCTTTGGAATAAACCACAGACACTAAAAATGGAAAATACAACAAGAATTTCAGGCACATATTTCCCAGTTGCATGACTGTACGGATCTCTGGGCAACCTGCTCCTGCAGTGGTCTGGAATTCTGGGATTTGGCGTTTACTTCCGGTATCGGTACCCCTCCTACTGCAGGATGGCGTCATATCTGGAGTACTTAAATTAAGGCCGGATCGACTTCAGCAAAGACAGAGGGAATCATACTGTACATACAGTAGCTCCAGTCTCCGCTCTATTACCCAAGGTTTGTGGGCACCTGTCCATTACACCTGTGCTTATTGAGCAGATTTAGTTCCCCCTTTGCTCTTATAATAACCTCCATTCTTCTGAGAAGGCTTCCCACTAGATTTTGGTCAGACTGTGGACATTTGCCTAGTCAGCCACAAGAGCATCAGTATGGTTGGGTACTGATGCCGGATGAGGACATGTTCCAGTTCATCCCAAAGATGTTCAATAGACCTAATGTCAGGCCTCTGTGCAGGCCACTTTCATCATCACTGCCATATTCTTATATTGTATTATGAGCACAGTAAAGTAAAAATGGCTACACACTGTTTTCACATTAAATTTCTCTCTAAAAACGCAATATACAGCATTAATGACAATGTTCTACTTGCACAAACACTTTAGAATGATAATGTCAGTTCACAGGATATGTAAGAATCACTACTATAAAGGTAAGAAAATGCTTAGTAACAGAGAAAAACACTGTTGGTAACAGTGTCTGCAGTTGAAAGTGCATGCCATAATAATACTTTCTAGACACAAACATTAAATTATTACATGTGATTTCCTTTGACAATTTGAATAGTGTATGTGAGTCCTATGTCTTTTTTTTTTTTTTTACCATGATAACCCATACACTAGAAAGGTAAATATTGCTAATGCATGTTAGCCATGTGAACAAGTATGTTTAAAAATATAATAATAATAACAATAATAATAATAATAATAATAATTCTGTTTTATATA
>JAOVVG010000032.1:1563211-1574848 GCA_028566375.1 Leptodoras nelsoni | reverse complement strand
CTACCTGCATGTCTTTGGACTGTGGGAGGAAACCGGAGTACCCGGAGGAAACCCACGTGAACACGGGGAGAACATGCGAACTCCACACAGAAATTTCCCAGGTTGCCCCACCCAGGGATCGAACCCTGGTCCTTCTTGCTGTGAGGCGACAGCGCTATCCACTGCGCCACCCTGACAACGGAAACAAGAAGGTATAAATACACAAGCTAATCAAAGGGGCAAACTCTTCTCTTTCACTCCTCTCTGCTTCGCATGTCCAACAGGTTTGCTCTCCTCAGTGAAGCACCTGCTGAGAGACCTGAAAGAGCTCTGGTTATAAGAGAATCTATCTTGCTGCACATGAAATTAGCCAGAGCTTTAGAGGCACCAGCAGCTTTAATTAGCTGTATACCAGGAGCCAGGGAGCTGGACATAACTAACTAATCTTAGGGTCTTGGGCCAACACAGGTTTTCTAAGATAGTGTTTCACATAGGAGTAAAATATTACTCTTAGTAACCATAGAGGTCACTAAGAGTCATATTATAGAGGTGTGTAAATTAGCGAAGGCGATTTCCGATGCCCTAACATGCTCTGGCCCCATCCCAATGCGGCATGGCGATGCAGCTTACAGCAAGTTATGATCACTAAACTGCTGGATGTCCAAGTATTACTGATCAGGAGTTTAATGAACCATGTCTAACAGAAACATTGAGTAAATCAGATGAATATATAGCATTAAATGAAACTACTCCACTAACTCCAGGGTACAGTCGCATACATCAGCCTCGTCTAACTGGTAGAGGAGGCATCGCAGTTATTTATAATGATAATCTAACACACAAAAATGTGGACATAAATTTGATGTGTTGAAGTTCTCTACACTAAAATAACATACGTAGCCACAAAAACTAAGTCTGTCCAGTCGATTCCTCTAATTATTATTTACATATCTCCCGGGCTGTATTCTGAATTTGTTTGTGAATTTGCAGTTTTCATCTCCTGATATTTTCTTTAGACAAAGAATTAACTGTTGGAGACTTAAATATTCATTTTGATAATCTACAAGCTCCTCTGAGAACAGCGTTTATGTCCATTCTAGACTCAGTAGGAGTAAATCAGAATGTAATAGGACCCACTCACAATGGTGGTCAAACACTTGATCTAATATTAACATTCAGTTTGAATATAGCAAATGTAGTCACACTTCCACAGTCTGAAACTGTCACCGGTCATTTTCTTATCTCATTTAAAATGTGTCTATGCTCATTGCCATGATACCACGCTAAACGAACACTCACATCAGTTACTGCACATAATTTTATTGAGAATCTCCCAGAATTATCAAGTCTGACTGGATTTCCGTATATAACACCATAGATCTAGACCTAGTGACTAAATCCTTAGAGTCAATGTTTCGCTATATTCTGGATATGGTAGCTCCTCTTAAAAGAAAAATTATTAGAGAGAAAAAACTAGCACCTTGATATGACAATCACACACGTGCCTTAAAACCGTGTTTGCATGTAAATAGAATGTAAATGGCACCAAATTAAACTGGTAGTATTTCAGACAGCTTGGAGGGAGAGCCTCTTGACGTATAAGAAAAGCTCTTGGTGCAGCAAGGTCAACATATTTCTCCACTCTAATTAAAAAAAAAAGAATCCTAAATTCTTATTTAATACTGTAGCAAAATTAACTAGTAACAAGACCACCACAGACGCATGCACACCATCATTATGTAGTAGTGAAGACTTCATGAATTTCTTCATGAATGACAAAATTGAAAATATTAGACAGAAAATTCATACAACCTTGAAACCAGACAATCTGATAGCAAACAATGTAGATGACAGCATAACCATATCAGATCAGCGATTTGAAAGTTTTATTCCCCTTCGAGAGACTGAACTAATGTCATGCCCGCCCCCGACAGCCTATGGGAAGACTACAGTCGAGGACTACAACTCCCACAGGGCCTATCTAATGAGGTGCACCTGCTGGTGGCCATCTTTGTTTACCTTCTTTAAGCCATACTGGGGAAATAAAAGGGCAGCATTTATTCTCCCCGCTGCAGATCAACTTTGGTACTGCTGTCACGCTTCCTTGTGTCATGTTGCCAAGACTAATCACTCACAGTTAAGTATTTCTCTTAGCTCTAGTTCAGATTTGTATTCCTAGCACCTTTGCCTGCACTTAAGTTTGTTTGTTCTTTCCTTTCTTCGTAGTTTTGCCCCTGCCAGAGCGTGGTGGATTTCCTGTCATCCGCGTGCACGTTTTGGACTTCCGTTTTGTATTTGACTCAGAAGATGTAGTCTTTGTTGTTTTTGCCCTTTGTCAACCACGTTCTGTGAACTCAAAATAAGTGATGCTTATCATGACACAAGAGGGAAGCAACCGCTCCTGAGTGGCGCAACAACAACGCGTTCACCCTATCATCTGGAGATCGCTAGTTCGAATCCGGTTGATGCTATAGCTGCCCGTAGCCGGGAGCCATTGGCCATGCTCTCAGGGAGGAAGGGGCAGCATACGTCCTCCCCCCATGTCAATCAGCGCGACACTGTCCAGTCACGGGCGTCTGTGAGCTCATGCATACAAGAGCAACAGTTCGAAAAGAGGCGGCAGCATGCGTTGCGTGTTTTGGAGGACGCACTCGATGGCTTCGCCCTCCCAGACTGGCAGTTCATTGCATGACAAGGGGGGAAGCACTGATGGGTGGGAATTGGAGACGACTAAATTAGGGAGAAAATCGGGGGACCCCCCCCCACAACCAGGGAAGCAACCAATGACAATATGGGGGAAGAGACATGACGTGAACCAAAACAACGAAACACATGGCTACATAAACGAATGTAAATAAATGCAGAGATCAATGTGGCAGCACTCACAAGTATATGAGCCAGAATATGTGACACTAATAAAAACATAATTATGAAGATTATATTCTATTATTGAAACTAGATTTCCCTATATCCTTTACACTGTATAAATAAAATGTCATGAATTAATTAATTAATTATTTAAAAAAATCATTTTGGACATGAAAACTCTCGATTTTGTAAAGTGTACAGAATACAGGTTTACAATTCCATGGGTACACTTTAATAATGTTTCAGTACCGTTTAAAAATCCATGGGTGCAGTTTAATAATCAACGGGTATGCTTTACAAACTGAGAGTACAGTTACTAAACCATGGGTACAGATCTTTGTCCTCAAATTATTTCCTCTTAGGTGACCCCTGCTGGGCTTTGTAGTTGCCTGTTGTTTGTGGAGGCCCAAAAACACAAGTTGTAAGAAAGTGTAATCACTGATAAACTAATCATGAGAATATGAGATGGAAAACCTGATGAATCAGTGGGAATGTGTTTTTTCTTTTACAGTTGTGATACATTTTGTGAAGCATATATTCTATCCATTTTCGTTTTACTCAAATTCACCAAACTTTTGTTTCCATATTTTTTATTTTACTGAAATTTACATAACATTGTATTTAATTTTATTCGGCATTCATCAAATCAGGAGTAAAGAGATGTAATGAAGCTGTTTGCAAGGGTCAACTGTCAGTGTTTGATTTTCTACATATACTGGCCCAAACGTGTCTGTATTCCTGTGAAACATATATGAAAGTCTCTGAAAGGCCAATTTAATTTCACAGACATTTTAAATCTGCAAAGTCCAATTAACACCCTTGATACTGCTGCATGTTTAATGCAGTTGTCCATGTTTTATATTGATAAGAAGAGTGGATTTATTTTAGCATTACAAATTAGCCTGGTGTTGAATTTTCCAGCAATGAATCACTCTATTTTGTAGATTATTTTGATAACATTTATATAACAAACCAGTACAATTTACTTGTATGCCAACAGCACAAGATTGATTGATTTTATAGTTTTGTCATGTCATTCTAGGTAACATGTTCAAAGGGACACTAATCAAGTGACAGGGTTTACCAAGTGACCATACCTTTTTTTACCAGTACATAAATGATTTGCCATTAATAGCACAGAGAAGCATGCAACAGAACAACAAAGCAATGTGTTTTTCCTTTAATCGGTATTCATAGTTGCTGAGACACTTATATACAAATACAGATCTTTTTTTATTATTATTGTTTCAAAATTCTGTTCCTGTTTGTACAGTGGTGAAAGCTGATCAAACACAGCATCAAGAGATGCAAAGGAAAAATGAGAATCACAAACAAACAAACAAACAAACAAAAACGGGAGCACATGGGCCTTCTGATATACAGTATATGTACAAATGAGTTCCCCAGAATATGAGAAAAAGGGTACGGTTTGAGTAAACAACAAACTAAAAAAATACCTAATAATCATAACAAAGGTGCCAATGACTGGATGGTACAAACACTGGTCTTGGCATTTTAAATGATTTAAGGACTACGGCAGGAAAGGCCACCTCATTGACAACCAAAAGTGGCTGCATCTTACAAAGAGAGAAAAAAGGGCAAGCATTGCAAGTGTTGAGTTATTGTGTAATAACATAATTTCCATGGTTTAAATAAATTACTTTATGGAGGACAGATTCTCCTTATTATAAGAAAACAGAACGCAAACATAATCTTGCTGTATCCCTGTATCCTTGATGCCAGTCCATAACAGTGCTATATACAGACATCCTCCATCGTGCTGGGTAGTGTGGGTAAAATATCTCATCTACTCATCTGTGCAATGCTCCCATTTCAATGAAAAAACGCTTTGAGAGAAATACTTATTTTATGTCACCAACTTACAAAAAAACCTGAGGGGAAAAACAAGCAAAAACAATGCTTTATCTACCATGTTCTTCATTGTCAAGTTCATGCGCATGCCATACAATGAAACGGCCAAGTCCGTCATGGCAAAAACTAAAGACTGATAAAGAAAGGCTTTCAGACAATGAAATCCTCAAAAACATTGAATCCAGTTACGAACAATCCGCCACTGGTCTCTGACTGAATCTTCCAATTGATGGTGATGGTGGGAGGAGATCTGAAATACAGGCATGTGAAAAGTGAAACACTCCGGATGGCAGATGGTTTCCCTCCACAGATCTAAGTTTGTTATGCACTGGCTCTATTAGCTTCTGAAGATCATGTTCATGTGTATGTTCACTTTGGGTCTTCAGAAATCTTTTTCACGTTATTCGATTTTTTTAGAAAAGTCTTAATCAAATGAATATTTCCATATCAAACACTATATACAACAGCTTTTGCCTATCAATAATAATAATAATAATAATAATAATAATAATAATAATAATAGTGGTTGGTTGGTGATGTTTTCTGTAGTTGTTTAATGACATCTTGACTACTTCAGGATACACGGTATCCATGTAATTGAGCCTTATTTCCTGGTTTAACATGTATATAAAGTATGATAAGCATTATAATCAACAGTATAAATGGTAGGTATACAAATACTATTGAATTCCAAAGGCTTCCATCATTTTGGATTTGAAATTAAGCACATGTGGTGGCTTTTGTCCTCATCTAAATTTGTTTTAACAAATGTGGTCTTTCCACACAAACATTTATCATTCTATTGGGAATGCATTTCCTCTCTAACACCCCAAAAAGGAAAAATAGAGGGAAAAAACAGACCTACTGAGAGTTGAAAAAACAGAAACAATTACACAATATCAGACATTTTCAAAAGTTCCCACCATTGTTTATTGTGCCAACTATCTAATTGCCCATGCCTTCACCATGACAACTTCTCAGTCTGAGCTGTTGATTGTGTACTCATCCCACACAGAACACTGACCGCAACATTTAAAAACGTCCCAGTGAAATCTGAATCACCTCAGCACTGTCCATGCAATTAACCTTCTAGTTTCAATTCCACAGATACAGACCAGCATAGGCTCTGGATGCCAACCAAATTGAAACCTCAAGTTCCACCTAAACTGGAAAGGGTTAGAGGTGTAACTGGGCATGCTCTGATCTTACTCAAGCCTGAGTTTCCTTGTTACAGGCAAAAGCACATTTCATATCTAAGGCTGCCATGCAAAGGCAAAGAGCAGGCTTACAAAGAAATTTGGTGTCAAAGTTAATGTTAATGTTATATAAGAATTATGTGGGCACTTTACAGGGGTTAATGGACATTTCAATGCAGTTGAAAATAAAACTCTTCTTCAATTTTAAATACAGTTTAAAACTAGCACTGGATCTTGCTTGAAAAGCTGACTCCATCCAGAAAATTGGGGGAAATAATGTCAACCATGTACAGGCTCTTGTGGCACTGTATACACAGAGCTGCACAGTCATAGTCATTATGACCAGGAGTCTTTATTATTTGTTAATGTTGCTATTTTATATCAATAGATAAAAGCCAACAGGAAAAATAGAGTTATTTATGCTGCAGTAGGTTATCCTACAAAATACAAAAGCACTGTTTTAATGCTGTGATAAGTCCCTTGTTTGCAGAGAATAAATGTTTCACTTCCCTCTCATTTCCAATCTGACATTATGTCAATGAACAAACATACATAGCCATTTTCCCCTTTGAGCAAAATCTCCATCTGGACATACACAGTTTTAGTCAAATTTAGATTTTGACAATCTGTTGATTCTTTAATTTTCACAGGATACGAAAAAAAAGCCAACAGGAACAGACAAACAGACCTTCAAAGTCTCATGGTGCTGTACCAGGGAACACCCTTTATGTAAATATTTATGCATGTTCGTTTTAATTAGAATCTACTTAAAACCAAAGGCCAGATTAGCTTTTCTCCTTCACATTACTTATCTTTTTTTTCTTGATAAAGGACCACTTAAATATTTGGAATAAGGGCCAAATGTAGTGCTCCTGGAGAGTCTTGGAGAAATCCTGTGGCCTGAAGCCCTTGCCTGTACAAGACTTGTGGCTGCTTGGGAAAGCAGTGGGGGCTGCTAGGACTTGTCTGCAGGCAGGACATATGGGGCTATAAAGTAAGAAGTGCAGAAATGCAGAACAGCAAGAAAGCCATCAGTGGAGGTGCCATTAGTGGCCGATGCCCTGAATTAGCTGTATCACTCCGAGATGGTTCAGCTGATTCATGACTGGTGTCATCTGAAAAAGAGATAAAAGAGAGAAAAGAGCTTAGGTCCATGGTAGAATAAAACCTAAACTAATGCAAAAATAGTAAAACATTGGTTTATATTTTGCTACAGTTGCTACAAAGACATCCGGATCTTTCCTATTCACTGTTGTGTTTTATACAGTAGCTACTCAGCAACGGATGTTACACTGAACTGTTTTCACTCCAGGATTTAAAAGGGTTCATACATATAACCTTTTTTCTCCAAACATGACAAACTGAATTATTGCCAGAGTTCTATTTTGTACTGTATATTTGTTCATATTTATAAATACAAAGTCAAAAGAAATTATGTGCGGATATATGCACTGGAAGTATTTTAAATAATAAATAAAAAGATGTAAATGCAATAAATATTTATGGTAATAAAGACTTTAAATCCCCAATAGTGCTTTTCCATTCTCCATACAGCAGGTGTATGGAAGTATGAGTGCAAGTAATACTAAAATCACCTTTTTATTTTATTTCATATTTATATGTCTGGAAAAACCTGTCTCACCCACAGAATTCTGAATTCTGACAAAAATGCTTTTTATTTGATCCCTTTCTTAAAGTACACTTGACGCTTCATTTTTGTGGTTTTATTTGCTTTATCACCTTGCCTGGGATATTTTAAGTCCCAGTTTAACCAGCATGGGGTGAACATAATCAGCAAGTTGACGAATACCTAACTATCTACAAATTATCCTCAAGTAGTAAATGTTATGCTCTCATCAATTTTTTTGGTTAATAGCTTGCCAAAATCAATTACTTGTTTTTATATCAGTAGGCTGTATTTCACCTGCACTGTAATGCACCTGTCTCATAAACTTCAAAACTGAGCAGAGCATTCATACACTCTGTCCAAATGCTAATGCTCAAAGGTTCAAATAAAAATAATGTAAATTATTTAACAGAACATAACTGTGTGAAATAATAGGTGATTACCTCTACACTGAGTAATGATGCAGCTTGTGTTTAAATAACAGAAGTGGATTTTACCTCAGGAAATAGTGTTTGACATGGTTAATAAACAAAGCGATGACTCCATTCTCATTGTAAATGTACAAATCTTTGATAAAGCATCACTAATGTCATTTCCTCTCACGTGGTTTAGATTACAAATAATTAAAAAAACAAATGTAAAGGCAGGCAGGGCATTTGCTTGCCAATTACCTCAGTGTGATATTACATCAGGTTAAGATAACTGAGGCTTTAGGATGTAAATATAATGCTTCATAATACTCTATGGTTGTTTGACATTTATATATAAAATAAGAGATATTATTCAAGACTCAAGTCATACTAAAGCTGCACACACAGTGACTTGTTAACAATCTTTAATTTTTCTGGCACACCAATATTAAGGACATGTCTGATGAGCTGAATTCCATTCACTCCTTTATTATCATGGATAACCTGCACATGGCCACAGTCAACCATAAGAGATTTGAGAATTGACTTGGACTTGCAAAAAAATGACTTGTGAGCAATTCTGATTATTAACAAAGCTATAGGATGTGGCATTATTTTATCTTCAGGACATGCTATTTAGTATGCTATTCTGTAGTTTGGGATGCAAGGTTTTGCCTTGTATCTTGACTCGTGATAGCTTAGCATTACAATTGTAATTAGAATAAAATAACTAGCTTTTACTGTGACTAAGAAGTCTGTTCGTGTAAGTCTCTGTGCATTGCTGATACCACAATGCACCACAGTGTATTCATTCTGCAATACTGTAAACAATACATATTCTATAAAACGGCCCAATCAAATAATGTTGGCTAACAAGGTCATTCTATATACACTATATTGCCAAAAGTATTCATTCACCTGCCTTTACATGCATATGAACCTGAGTGACATCCCATACTTAATCCTTAGGGTTTAATATGATGTCGGCCCTTTGTAACTACAACAGCTTCAACTCTTCTGTGAAGGCTTTCCACAAGGTTTAGGAGTATGTTTATGGGAAATTTTGACCATTCTTCCAGAAGCACATTTGTGAGGTCAGACACTGATGTCAGATGGACAATGTTGGCCTGGCTCACAGTCTCCATTCGAATTCATCCTAAAGGTGCTCTATCGGGTTGAGGTCAAGTACTTCTTCACCAAACTCACTCATCCATGTCTTTATGGACCTTGCTTTGTGCACTGGTGCACAGTCATGTTGGAACAGGAAGGACCATCCCCAAATTGCCCCCACAAAGTTGGGAGCATGAAATTGTCCAAAATCTCTTGGTATGCTGAAGAATTAAGAGTTCCCCACATCATAATCCCCCCTCCACCAAACTTAGCACAATGCAGTCAGACAAATACTGTTCTCCTGGCAACTCGTCCATCAGATTGCCAGATGGAGAAGCGTGATTCATCACTCCAGAGAACATGCCTCCACAGCTCTCTGTCCAGTGGTGGCGTTCTTTACACTGCTTTGGTGATATAAGGCTTGGATACAGCTACTCGGCCATGGAAACCCATTCCATGAAGCTCTCTATGCACTGTTCTTGACCTAAACTGAAGGCCACATGAAGTTTGGAGGTCTGTAGTGATTGACTCTACAGAGCCTCAGCATTCAATGACCTCACACATGACCTCCACTTCGTGGCTGAGCTGCTTTAGTTCCCACTCGCTTCCACTTTGTTATAATACCACTGATAGTTGACTATGGAATATTTAGTAGTGAGGAAATTTCATGATTGGACTTGTTGCACAGGTGCATCCTATCACGGTACCACGCTGGAATTCACTGAGCTCCTGAGAGTGACCCATTCTTTCACAAATATTTGTAGAAGCAGTCTTGTATGCCTGGGTGCTTGATTTTATACACCTGTGGCCATGGAAGTGATTGGAACTCAACTGAAATTCAATGATTTGAATGGGTAAGAAAATACCTTTGGCAACATAGTGTACTTACAGGTGACAAAATAAAGGAAAAAACATCAAAAAGTACTTATGACTTAGCAAGGTGTTTAGGCCAGCACATGCCTCCAAAACAGCTTCAGTGTGCCTTCTCTGGAAAAGTACTGGAGGGCTGGAACACTGTTCTTCCAAAAGACATTCCCTCCTGTAGTGTTTTGATTATGGTCAAATAATTTTCAAATTCATCAAATCATTCAGTAAGCACTCATGCCCTGTGGATGTGTGCAGACTCATCCAGCAATCTTGCCCATTGCTATAGGAATGTTTCATTATAGGATAAGAAAAGTGTTATACTGAGTTGCAGTGACACTTTATTCTAAGAAGACATGTGGAGGCAAACTATGCCAGAGAAATAAATAAACACCCCCTAAAGCATAACTGAGCATTAATTTTCCTTAATTTGTCACCCGCCTGTAAGTGCTACTTAAAATTCATTCTAGTCTTGCACATTTGCAAAGACCAGGCTTAACAGATTTTATTGTTTTGTGTAATGTAACCTAAGTAATCTAAACATGATTTCTGAAATGCATGAGGTTTCATTTAGTAAAAAAAAATAAGGCAAGTTTCAGAATGGAAATCAGTAAGATTTTATCATTGTTCTTCCTTTAGTAAAAATGTGTTTGAAACATAAGAGTTAAATTGTTCATAAAATGTATTATGTCTTGTATGATGTTCCTAACCTTAGGGGCATAAGAAAAAAACTGAATTATTATCAAAGCCTGTGATGTTTCTAAAAAGCAGAAAGACTTGAGGAGCACTGCTACATAAGGGAACATGCAAAGGCAATTGTAGCAGTTGTAGAACACAAAGAGACAAATATGCTAGTGCAGATGGAGAGGTTTGCTGGCTGGTTCACTTGAGAGAGCAACAGACAGGCATGCATGCATGCATGTAACCAGCTCCTCCACATACTCCCAAGGTAGCTAGACTAATAAATCAATGGCTCCATGCTGACACAAAAAGGGATGTGTGTATGGTTTGGGCAAATGTGCACTCTAAAAACCCTGTTCAGCTTGCAAATTACACCACTGTCATCAATCATAGTGGTGTTAATATCCAGACTTGTATAAATGACTATTTATATTTACATGAGTGCTTAGACTGAGTATCTTAAAAAAACGTTTCACTAAGTACAAAGGAAAAAGAAGAGAAAATGTCAACAGATGTATATTCATTTGCTTGGTTAAAGGTACTAAATGTTTCTAAAGGTTTTCATTTCACATTTTCCTTCTGAGGCAGTCAAGAACTAATAGTATTATGTATGTACAGCATGTATTCATTTATAGGTGTTTTTTGTTTGGTTTCTCAGCATACATTTGGTAAAAGGCAAAGTGTAATATATTGTCTCACATGCTGTTGGCTATAATGGCTTATACAGTAGTTTCATGTAATCTGCATAATCAGTGTTTTTTTCAGTTTATACCCATGTTTACAGTTTCAGTAAAGCCTGTCATTTTCCTGAAACAGCCATGTTGCAGGAAACACAACACACCTGTTGTACTATTTGCACTTTAATCAGGCATCTGTACAAAGCACCTCTATTATATTGTATATCGGAGACATTTGGAGATACTGACTCAATGTATGTGTACTGGATCTGGATAAAATGTACAGTACAGGCCAAAAGTTTGGACACACCTTCTCATTCAATGCGTTTTCTTTATTTTCATGACTATTTACA
>JAOVVG010000032.1:1376923-1389047 GCA_028566375.1 Leptodoras nelsoni | reverse complement strand
TCACCCCTAGAGGAATTGCAAAAATGAGGGGAAACTCAGATGAAAAGTCCTAAGATAAGGCGTGTGCATGTGTGCGTGCGTGTGTGTGTGTGTGTGTCTATCAGTCTGTGCGTGTGTGGTTAGAGGAGCCAGAGGCCAACCCATCAGTATTGATATGCCTCTCTTATCTTATCGTGAGAATCATAAAAACAAACACATGCCCTAAAGAAAACAAAACAAAACATCAAAAGCATGAGAGGAGCACAAGGCTGACACAGAGACAGAAATCTGAACATAAACTGTGCTCCTCAGGGACCATGATAAGAATTCATACTGCGTCTTCTTTCCCTCCATCTCATACACTTGCAAAGTCCCATGGGAGACTCTAAGGCACCCACAGAAACCACAACGCTCTCTGGAGGAAGCCAGCACTAAACACACACAAACACATGTCACTGATGGAGCTCTCCGAAGCCGGCATGTATAATAAATGCCTCTGCTGCTGAAAAGCTGCCGATTTACAGGAAAAATAATATTGACTAACCAATTCTGACACGATGAAACGTACCAAAAAAAGCCTCGCTGTGCTAAATGCCTTTATGTATTTAAGCTGATCTACCTGGCAAGAGGAAATGCCTGTTAGGAAATTACACATTACGAAAGCAGACACAGCTGGGGGCTCAAACAGTAACACCCAGGTAATCTGCATTTCAATACCACAACAAAGCGACCACAGTCATAATCAAATACCATCACTGCAGAGTTACAGAAAATCTAAATGAAAATGCTACGTTGCTCTTTTCCTGTTATGAAAGAAAACAAATTCTAGCCTACACGATAGGCTGGATTTTATGAATGCACCTACGAAAACATTTTAAATCCAACCGTAACACTGTTGAAAAAAATCTATTCTAGTAGGAATGCACTACAAATTTACTGCTTCCCTCGGCTTGATTTTTTAGCAGTGTCTATATATTAAAGGAGTCTTGCTCGCATCCCACTGCAGTCGTAAAGCAGGGCCTGGTCCTTGACCTAGTCACTACTTCAAAATTGCAGTGGCGGAACTAATAGTGCACTCATGTCCACTCTCCCAGGCCATAAAAACTTCACAGCACATGTGGCCTCCTATCTAATTACAGAGCCTGTTTTGGGATGGCATTTAAATAGAGCAGGTTAACATCCAGCCACCTCCAATTTCCATTTCATCAGAGTGGAATCCCAAAGCAATCACAGGACGGACGGACAGACAGACAGACATACAGACAGACCCACAGAGTTAAAAACATAGTGACAAGGTTAATCTTTATTGAGGGAACATGAGTACAGCAGTACAAGGAGTATACCACACTACACTTACTGATGTTTCACTACCCTGATTAATTAATACTGCACATTTCACAACAATAGCGCACTTGTTGTCTATGTCTACTAAATATTTTACCCTCACTTGCTCGAAATAATTCAGTTAAATCAGCAGATTTCAGGATCCCCGACTCACTTTTACATAAGTAACATTCATTGTGTGTTCTGACAGCTATGTATTACCAGTGAATGTTGACTCTGCACAGCCTCGCTTCAAAATAAACTGTTTTCTAAAGTGAGGTCTGACTAACTATAGCTGCATGCTACTGAGCTGTAAGCCAACATAAGAGACATGATAAGAGAGTAAAGAAAAGAGACATATGGATATACTGTGCAAAAGTCTTAGACACTGTATTGTTTTAGGTACAACTTTAGTTATAGTTAGTTATTGATGTTACTGATGATTCTCCAAGACACTCAGTAAAACTTACCAGCTAATATCCTTATAAAACTGCACACATTGTACCAGGAACAGTGTTCAAGAAAAAGGCACACCAAATGTTTAGTTTATTACGGTTATATATATATGTCTTCGTTATTTTCGATTATGTGCATGCAAGACTTCTGCATTGTACTGTACATTAATCAGCTGGTCTTGGAGAATCTGCTACAGCTCTTCTGGAGCCTTTGACAGTCACACTTGCTTCTCTTTTTGGATGCAAACCACAGCAGCCTTCATTATGTTTCTGTCTGAAAAGTGCTCCGTTATGTAATGTCTTGCTTTCGTTACTGACATACAAACACTTTTTGTGTAACATTAACTTAATTACTTTTAGTAGACTCAATAATGCAGAACTAAAAAAAAAATCAATAAGAAAAGTTGTACCTAAAAACAAGAGGGTGCCTAAGAGCTTTGCACAGTACAGTAGATAGAACTGCATGTATATGGATAGAGAAATGCAAACAGCAATCCCTAGCACAGGCTCCTAGTTGTGTCGTGACTTACAACTTTATTATAAATAAATCAAAAACATCAGGCCATCCTTTTTTTTCTTTTTTTTTTTTTTTAAACAAATGGAGTTTTGGTTTTGACACACATTGGTAAATCAGTCACTACAAACCACTGCACTAAAGCGTCCAAATACATCCATACATCCACCTGCTGCATGCATTTAGGTCATTTCACATCAGTGTCCAGTAAAAAAAAACTCTCAACAGGGGAAAGTAAACGGATTATGGCTCTGCCCACTGAGTTGACACAAGCATGTGCACTCGCCCAGAAACCCAGACACCATGATTGGAAAGTTCACATTAAAGGATGGCTTGGATCCTAAACACACTCATCAAACACAAGTCCAAATCCCAAAGCAGTCAGGATTGCTCTTGTTTTATGAGTTATCTAACAAAATAACATCTTCAGTACATCTTAAAACCTTTAAACACAGAAAACAGCTCGTTGTATAGCAACATCTAACACTGTTACTACTCCAATTCCATTCCACCTAGCACCTTTCATGTCATTTAACACATTTTAGAAAGTAATGGTAATGTTGAAGCAAGCAGACAGCATCTAAGTGGGTAAAGCTCCTTAAGGATGTCTCACATCCTAAACATCCTACACAGCTAGACAATAACACATGTCTACACACCGGTGCATATTTTAAAGCTCATTCGTACACTGAAGGCATCACAGAGGGAGCAAAGTCTCACACAAAAGGCTGAACTAAAGCTCTGACCTCCACACTCTAATTGTGCTTCATTCATCATCCACCTCATGTAGAACGACGTCAATGGGGCACAGGGGTCGCATCTTCCAGCTGTTGGGTTCTTTCTCTAAAACGCAGATCTGGAAGCCTCTCGCATCAGGGGGTGCATTTAACTTCAGGCCTCAGCCAGTTTACCCAACCTTGACACTCAATGCTGCTTAACCCAAGACGGAGTGATGGGTGTTTATAGCTCATGCTGGGTGGAGGAGAAAAGGGCCGCTCCAACCTTGCTGTTAAACTGATTTTGTGAATGACAAGAGATGCATATAAACTAAAAGAACTGGGATAAAAGGGCACAATGAAAAGTAAAGCTAGACATGTCTGATGGGTGTGTGTGTGTGTGTGTGGAGGGTGGGGGGGGTGTATGGGGTGTCTCAAGGACAATGCCTGCAACCTATTTCACTTCAGTGGGATATTCTTCTCTACAATATCTCTGTGTATGTTTTTGTTATTGGTCTCACATTCATACTCTGTACAATGTAAAAGTGGAGGCAGAGTATTTTCCAGCAGAGTTCCTCAGCCTTTAGAGACCTGTCCTGTTTAAGCCTTCTGGGATCCAAAACCCAAGCGCAAAAACAGATAACTGCAAGATAGAAGGCAAGGCCTTCGACAGAAAGCAGCTCAGCGCTCTCGGTTGGAATTCTCACCTGCGGACGCATGCCTTTGGTCTGGAACTTTTAAGACCTAGAAAGTCGATGCATGAAAGGGTAATAAAAACAGCAATAATGACAGAAACAACAAGAGATCTGGTAAAGCTGTCAGCATGGCAACTGTGGCTTTCCAGCACAGAAGCGCTGAACAATAAAGCCTGGGGTTAATGACACAGAGGTTTCAGTGAAACCCAGAGTGCATGAGAGCTGGGAAAAGCTAAAAATACACAGATACTCACTGTAATTGAAGCGTAACTGATTAGTAATCAAACTGAACAGGGTCGTTGGTTTCTACAGAGTGGTCACTGGCAAAGCTTCAGTGTCCAGCTGTCCAGTGTCTAACAGCTAAAATCCAGCATATTACCTTATCATTATAATATTAAAAATCTTCCATCATTTTTCCTGTGTACTATTGTCATTAATATCAGAATATACAGAATCTAAATTCTGTACATCTCTATTTTTTGCATTAGTAATTTTACTTTTTTTGTTGTTCTTGCTAATAACTTCTTACTTCTTCACTACTTGTTCTCTGTGCATGCTCTTCATTTTCCTACTGTGCTGTATTTTGGCTGGAAGAGCTCAAGTGTCGTGCCCAGAGCCCTGACCTCATCCCCACTGCACACCTCTGTGATGAACTGGAACACTGACTGCACCCCAGGCCTCCTCACCCAACATCACTGCCCGACCTTACTAATGCTCTTGTGGCTGAACGGACACAAATCCCCACAGCAACACTCCAAAATCTAGTAGAAAGCCTTTCCAGAAGAGTGGAGCTTATTATAGATTATAGGCTGATAGATTTTGGAGTGTCATTTTAGACAGCACTTTTCAACACCATCATCAAAACATCCGAGGCACTGAAGCTGGTGCGGTGGCTTGTGGTGGCGCATTACCTTACGAAGACACCGTATGTCAGTTTTTTCCATTTGCCACCAAAAATGTGGAACTAAGCTTTGACTGCAATTAAAACAAATCACTGCAAGAAATACAGGCCAATAAAGTATCTTGCCGTGAGCCAGCATTATGTTCGAGGAAACTTCAGAGACATCAAAATGTTAAACAAAGAAATCTGCTTCTTACATTTTTTAATAAACATCCAACATGCTGTTTGTGCTCATGGCAAGTCAGTGCTGAGTCACTGCTTAAAAAAGATTTATTTATAGCAGCAAGTGCAGCTAACAGAAATGGCTGCAAATTGGCAGAAAATTGACCAAACCTGAGACTTAAATTCAACTGTCAACTTTTCATTAATTACAAAACGACAAAATCACTTGCAAGTTTCCAATTTACTACTATAAAGAATTAAGACCGATATATTTTCTAAGAGATCAATAGCTGTGGATAAATCAACTGCCATTTCTGTAAATATCTGTTTATGAAGGGCAGTTTTTTTTTCCCGAAAGCTCACTTAAACAGACGGACCATTATGCTCAGCCCTGACATTTTCACTGCCGTGCTGAAATTGATACGTGCATTAAAAATGCTAAATGACAGTTTAAAAGCGGCATGTTAGAGTCCAGGAACAAAAACAGTAGACGCTTCTGCGAGATGTGAACTGAGCTAGAGGATCGACTTTTAGCTTCTTACACATGCAGCAACACATGCAACTTATCCAGCAGCTCACCCAAGGCTGGGCCTCGGGGTAAAGAAAAGAAAAAGCCTCTTCCCACACATACTAAGTCCGTTCTGGCTCCGATGGTGTGTGACTGAGAGCCTCAGACCTGGAGGATTGGATTACACCACACAGGGGTTTATCACGTCTCAAGATCTGAAATTCACTTGTGAAAACAAACAGAAAATTTGTAACGGTCTGAGAAGGGACTTGGAGGGTTTCCTGTATGGAAAAGTAGGCTAGAAATTAACCAGTCGGGCGTTGTTCTGCATCATTCCACTGTTTGTGATGCTTTACTGGTAGTAATGAGATTACAGGAAGGAAACCCTGTACTGTACTTACTCCACTTACTGAAAGCATCTGCAAAGATCCTGGAATGCACGTGCACGCATAAACACTTCAATAACTAAATAAGACATAAAATACACATACATAGAAAAGTACAGAAAACTACGTAAAAAATTAATTCCACTTCAATTATTATAATTATAATTATTGTTGTTAATAATAATAATAATAAGAAGAAGAATTATAAAAATATCAATAATAATAATAATAAAAATAATAATTATTATTATTATTATTACAATAATAAGTATAATAATTAAAAATTTATTTATAAATAAATTATAAATAAATAATAACAACAATATGTATTATTATTATAATAATTATGATAATACTAAGTATAATAATTAACACTATTATTATTATTATTATTATTATTATTATTATTATAGCAGTAGCTAAATACTGATTACACACAATTTTTAAAAATTTGTGTCACATCAGGAATAATTTAAGGTACCATTTTGCTTTTTTTTAAAGAATTCATTACCATCAAAAATTTGATAGAATTCTTGACATTCTTAAAGCATGAATGTGGATTCATGAAATAATATACTTTTTATACACTTGCCATCCTTGAAATAATATATTTTTTACTAAATTGTTCTATGCCTCCAGAAATTCCCTCATCATCCATCACTATGGGGAAAAAGGAACAAACACACAAACAACTGCAGTCAGGTAAGGGGTATAAAAATATATAAGCAGTGAAATGGTGAAATAACATTCTTGCATCAGGAATTCTACTAAGAAACAGGGCATTTCAGCCTGGTTGCCTCTACTAGGATTTTATTAACAGACTATTTAAGCTGTACATGTTGCATCTTTCTACACCATAATCACCTCTAACTTTCATCCAAATCAAACAGAAAAAGGTTGTGGGAACACAATATCCAGCTCATCATCCAGAGTTAAACTGTACTGAGAAGCTGTGGTCTGAACTGAAGAAGGCATAAAAATATACAGAAGCTTGAAATATTTTACACCGAAGACTATCCAAGGTCCTCTAAAAGTGTTGTTAGATCATTTTGTTAGATATCACAGACAGAGGAGCAGTGCTGTTACTCTCTTCCTAATAAACTGTATTAGTACCAAATTATAGTGTTTTCATCTGTTCATTCAGTCTATCTAATTACTTTTCTCTTTATCTTTTAATAAAGGGTGTTGATCCTGTAGTTGATTCTTCTAAATATTTGTTCATAAATAATCAGCGGAGTTTGTTCTGGAGTCAGTCCAGTACACGCTGCTCTGCTTCATTTTAGTCTCACATGTCTAATTCTACTGCCAGTGGGAAGAAATTCTGACAAGACGTGAAGCAAGTGTGTGTTAAGGCAGGAGGAAGAGACGCACACTGTGATCAGCAGACTGTGTCGGCTGGAAGCAATCGTCACAGCCTGCAGGGTTGAGCAGGATCATGAGGTCAAGAAGTCAGAAGGTCACACCGCTGTCTTGTTTGAGGACGCGCCTGAGTGAATGCACGCAGATGTGACTTTGCTCCTCCTTTCTTTACAGATCCTAGTCCTGTTCCACTAGACAAAATTGTTCTACAATAAGATCTGGAAAAGAAAATACATTTTCCCTTTCACATCCACTCCTTCCCTGCTCTTATCTTGCATTTTGAGCAGCTCACTCTCATTCCCCCATCCTTTGTGAAACTGGGCCTCTATGTGAGCGGATGTGTACTCGGCTTAGTGGCTGACCTTTTTGGCCCAGGTCATCGACTCTCACTGCTTCACTTCTCCTCACCTCAGGGGTGGTGGCTATGCTCTGCTACGCTGGCATAAAACAGCAAAGAAAGAAAGAAAGAAGGAACGAAAGAAAGAAGATCGAAAGAAAAAAGGCCTAAAACTCAGGGGGGTAGAAGTGCTTTAAAAGGAAATGTAAGTGGTATGACAGAAATACTCATTGCTATTCAAGCATTCTGGCAAGAATAATATCAGCCTAGATATTCTGTCAAAGAATGTACATAGAAAGTAAAGGAACTTTTTTGAGTGAAAGTGATGGGTGATTTGATCTCAGCCTATTAGCTGTGGAAGAGTGACAGACAAGTGAATACAAGAAAGAGAGAGAGAGAGAGAGAGAGAGAGAGAGAGAGAGAGAGGACAAGAAACCATTATCCCTCTCACATTCTGGAGCTATTAATGGGGCAAGAGATTTACATGTGGACATTACTGCAGGAACAGTGGGGTTTAAGTTTTGTCTACAGCCTCAAATTAGCTTATCACACTCCGGCTTGCTTTTATACAAAGAGCACAATGTGAATCCATTTACAGTTGGGAAACTGCCATTAAAGATCAGCTGTATAGGGCAGAACGAGGATATGAGCAGGGTTATTTAAATGTCACTATGATTTGCTCAGTCCACTTTATCACTCAGCTATTCCATAAATTGAGTGGCTTAAAGTGCAGATATCAAACTTCAGCCATGCCCCATAGTGAGAGAAACCGCATGGCAAAGGCTGGGCTCCAGTTTGCTTCAGTTGCTCAGTCCTGAGTACAGTGCACATTGATGGGGAAAAACCCTAAACAGTAGCATTTCATGTTGCTGGGGTGTTACCCTCAAGCGTACACCTTTTGTATATTCAGTATATAAAAGAATAAAAGCTCAGGAATGTACATGAGCAACAGCAATAGAAAGGTGTGCCATTATTTTTACAACCTAACATAATCTGGGTCCAGTCAGAATCACTAATGTCACAAGAAAAAAGGTTCAGGGCCCATCACGGGACTATAGCGCCTGAGGGGGGAAAAACTGCTAAAACCTGTCTTTGTCATGCAGCCTGGCTCACCGGAACAATCTGGCTTTTTGTAATAATAGGAGTGTGACATCGAGGGAGCTTCTTGGACAGGCTGTGTGTGAGAATCAGGTAGAGCGGATAAACGATCAGAGGGATTAAAAGCGGCATGAATGGAGGCCAGCAAAGCAGGGCCAGACCTTGAAGGCAACCTACAGGAAATTATAATGAGCTTTTAACCCACATTACATGGCTGGGTTTGAAAGTCAGCATCACTCTGAGGCTGTGCAGTTAAAAAGGGGAAAAAAAGTCTGTAAAAGAACACAGCATTGCTCCTCTAATGAAACTTTTTCTAACGGACTGGGCTCTGTCTAAAATGAAAAGTGAATCTTAAACTTTTAGATAAAACATTGTAAGTAAGAACATGAGTAAAAAAAATCAGTATAAGTGCCTTATCTCTATATCTTAAAAAATGGAACTGTTTTAAAGATGCTTTAGATCAGCCACTAGACTGTACAGATGAGTCGAGTCTATGATGTACAGATAAGTCGTGTCTATTCATCATGTGATCTGTGAGATGTGTGTGTGTGTGTGTGTGTGAGAAGCCCACAAATGTGTGTTTGCCCAGTTCACAATTGCCATAATAATCCCCGCTCGCAGCATGTTCAGCGGAGCCCAGCGCACTGATCCTCATCAATGCCTCATCAATGATACGATCTGCCTTCCAGATAGAGGACAACAACGTGTATTAGTATTCATGATTTCTTGTAACTGCACATCTTTTTCTCATTCGGCTCCATCCTTTTTTTCTTCCATCAGCTCGGGGCTGCTGGGTTACCAAATTATTTTCGAACCATCTTTTCTGCAGCGTCTACCGACTAAAAAACAGCCTTGAAATGAAAGCTTACTTACTATACATAACGCAGCCTCTTTTGCTGCATTGGGGTTAAATTTCCATGGAAATACCCCATTGAATTGGATATTCTGATAATTTATGCGCATGGAGATTTGCTCCAACCACATACACAAGCACATGGTTATAGGAGGAAAGAAAAAAATGTGGAGCATGATTCAGTTGTTGACAGGACAAATGATCATTTCAGAGAACACTAACATGATGTCAGGTCAGTACAATGCAATAAAATAACGAGAATGTCTTCTGTTAAACATATCACTGCAATAGTTAGGATATATGTATGAGATAAAGATACGTACACGAGCGAGTGTGCGAGAGGGAGACAGAGGGGCCGGCGGGGTGGGTTGGGGAATTTATTATTGGAGCATTCTGTAAGCCAGAAGGTTAATGACTGAATAATATATAGTTCATCATGGAAGCTGTGAGGTTGCACTGAGGTTGGACCGGGAGAACAAAATTAATTATTCTCCTTGGCCTGAGAGATAAACAGGTTCACTAAGCATTTAGCTGGGTAATGGCAATTAAATACAGACTTCATTTCATTCTATTATCATAAAATAAATGAAGCAATATTAAGTAAAAGCAACATGTTGTCATCTGGTTTGTGGCAAAGAAGGATGCATTCATTTTGTAACTATGGAATTTCTCTGTGCAAAATGATAAACACTCTGTAACAGCATCCCAAAGCTAATCTAGGAGACCCAAGGCTTCTGAAGCAATTTACCACACACACACAGACACACGCGCACACACACACACACACACACTAATAATGATAAATACTAATGAAGTAAAGCTGAGAATAGGTACACACATCAAAGCACACAGTCTAAGTAAATACAAAAAAAAAGATTCCAGCCCTTTGACCTATGATTTATGTCCTGAATGGCTTTGTCGATTCATTAATGCATAAACCATCCCAAATAAAACAAACATTTGTGCATTAATCAGATCCACAAGACATCTCTGCAGATGGAGAGCAGCGGCACTCACTCAGGCAGCACTAAAAGCTCTGGAGGAAGCAGCCATTGATTTACAAAGGCCATTTTGAAGTACGCTCGTTTATTGCCCTGCAATACAATGCTGCTGCACCTCTTCCATAAATTTAAAACTCATTACATTAATGGAGTCCATTTTGGTGACCAGCAGCAAAGATGGATCCGAGTGCACTGAAAAGCACCTGACATGATGCAACAGTGTCCGTATGTAGGGAAAAGGGCTGCTCGCTTTTACCATGCCAGATGTGATTTTCATGAGATTGTAATAAGTCTTAAAATTGCTATTAGGTTAAAACCTTTGCCTTTTTCCTTTGCAGAACTGGAACAGGAGTTTATCCGAGTGGACTAGAGGTGGAGCTGCTGAACAGTGAGGGAAGATCTGAAGCATTGATTATGTGTCCGTCAGTTTGCCTCTTCAGTGGGCAGTTTGTGAGCGCAAGCACATTAACCTGTTTCTCTTCCACCGAACAACCGTCTGTGCACAAACTCATTACTGGATTTCAGTGTAGTCAGTGTTTCTAGATCGAAGCACAACCTATCCCTCGCACAGGCCGATTCTACAATTCTATAAATATTCTGTAAATAATTCAGGCATTATTTCTTTCTTAAATGAGCACTACCTGTCCTTTTCATTGGGTTTCAAAGGAAGAGGAAACGATTTATTCAAGCGTAAAAATATCACATCAGATATCCATTCTCAACGTGAAACAGCAGACACATCTCTGGAGGAGAGGGAAAAAGAACAAGGGAGAGGGAGGTAGAGAGCAAGTCTGCCCCCTTGTGAAGGACACACTATCTGCCGTCTCTCTCATGTCTTTTATTTGTCTGTAGAGCAAGCAAGTAAGTAAACGTAATATAAAAGTAATATATATGAATAGCATATAGTATACATACACACATACACACACACACACACAACATTTGAACTTGATAGCTAGCTGAGGCATTGGGAGTAAAATGTAAAACCTTGTAAAGACTTATTTTGTGAACATCACTGTTGTCTATTAGAAATGTCTAAAAGGAGTAAAAGCCTCACCTTATCTTTCTCTGTGTACCACACACACACACACAGCAATTCTGTCTTTGTTAGTAGCGCTACACCTCACAGTGTCTGTACTACAGGGCAAGTGAGATCAATACAACCAGCTGAACTGAACAGCAGTGTAAGGGTGAAAAAGGCATGACGTGGGCAGCTGAGACTCTGATCATGAAATAAAGGCAGCTACAGAAGGAGGAGGAGGAGGAGGAGGAGGAGAAGGAGGGAAAAAAACAATAAGATGGAAAAAGAGAGGGAAGTTAGGTAATGAGCATGCTTCACTGGGATTTCTAAAGCTGGGACTGAAAAGCACAGAGGTTTGAAATGATGAAGTGTGACTTTGCACCAAAAGGACTGTAATGATTTAATGTGTGCACCTGGTTAAGGAAGATATACAGGGAAAGATTTACCAACAGCGTACCAGCAGCATGTGAGAGCAAAATATGAGCAGGAGACACACAGAGACATCAGACAAACGCCCAGTGAGTACATGAGTGAGACTTTTGGACTATAATGGAAAGCTCCTGAACAAGCTTTTAGTACCGTTTCATTAGTGTTTCTTGTGTAAACTGTTTCTTGTTTAAATACTTACTAATGGTCTCTTCCTGAAAAACATTAAAATTTTCGATGTAGGCACAGCTTATGATCGTCCGATAGAGCTGCCCAGTTTTTCAGCTGCTCTGGTTCCAGAAGTAACCATTCATTCATTAATTGCACATTGCACCAGTAAGAGCAGAGTGTGAAGGTTCAATTAGAAGGGTAAGAGCACAGTTTTGCTCA
>JAOVVG010000032.1:1225124-1236276 GCA_028566375.1 Leptodoras nelsoni | reverse complement strand
CTGAAAGCCAACAAGTTGCACTTTGGAATGACCTTATTATTGCATCATGTTTTTGATCTGAGTTTGTTCTACAGAATGAAATGTCTGAACGAGTGCTCATCCCAGACTGGTGATTCCATACTTTTTGCCAGGGGTTGTATGTATATAGCTGCTTTGTCATGGAAAAAGGAACTGTGAAAGAAGCTTAAAAACACACACAGCTTCTGCCTTGCATTAAAACTGTAGCACACATGATAAAAATCACTGTTCAAAGGCAGCCAATGTCCACAGCCAGGACTTGACAGAATTTATTTGCTGCTGCAAAGACATTAAATAATGGTGTTATAAGAACACAGTGGGCCAAACATATAAAATGTCTGGTGGTGTGAGTATCCCAGAAGTGACTAAATATTCCCACTCAAGCTAATGGTGATGATGGCCTCCACCAGGTAAATATCATATAAATTTTACAGCTCAAAAAAACAGGAGATAGGTGGGTTGAAATGTTGATAAAAAAAGGGTTTTGCCTATTACGTAGTGCACTCAGTTACACTATTGTAGCATGCTATGTGAGTACATAAATCTAAACAGTCAAGTTGACACTTCTCTTGTTGCACTGAAAGAAATCAGTCACCAACTCAAAACTTTATATCAGGGCAGTAGAGGCTCGTCCACAGGGGCATGCAGAACATATCAGCCGCTCAACAACAGTTAATCTGCATATAATTATAGGCCTACTACTTTCAATGTTGACCCTGCATTATGGTAAATAAATGTACAATTCACAGAATGTCGAGTTCATTTCACTGCTACTGCCTGTGCATTAAAAATAAATGTCCTAGACTGTATTCTTCCAGGGCAAGACATCTCACTGAATTGTCATACATAAAAGAGGGAAAGATCAAACAGGAGTTCTTTTCATTTACACATTTAACAAAGGATTACTGTGTGTATAATGCAACAGCAGCAGGAACCTTCCAATCACTGTGTCTAATAAGAGAGCTGGGCTTGTCTGACAACTCAAGCTATCACATTATTATAAATAAGCATTTCCACTGTTTATGATGACATAAAGATTGGTTCACCCCTACATCCAGATGCAGTTAGAATTTTCATACCAGAGCATGCAGTGTTTGTAGTGTTTCCAGCCACAAACCATGTCAATGTCACACATGGTACACAGCAGGACTTGAGTGCAAAAATCCGTTGTGTGTACACATCAACCATGTCATTCTAAAAGGCTTATCATATAAAAAATATTTCCTTCCTTTGCCAAAGTAGTTTGTTTACTAAGCCCCTCTTCTGACAATACTTGTGTTCAAATTAAGTTCATGTTTTTAATAACTTTGAAGTTATATTTAACTGAAAATGTAACCTAAAATAGCATTTTAATGCATACTAATTACACGTAGGACCACACACATTTTATATTTTTTCTTACAATAACCTGCTTGGATCCAGGGGTGTGGTTATGTTCAGAATGAATCAGTCACATTCAAATGCATGTTCAAAAGTAATTAGCATACAGCTGTCTATTAACCCCAAATATAGGCCACCTGTTTCTGTAAGATTTTTTGGACATCTTCTGCGTTTCATGACTGCAGAAGGCAGGGTTCTCAAAGAGCTTACAAAGCATGTATAGTTTCTCATATGTCGAAAGTTATTGATCAGGAGAGAGTTTTTTTTTTTTTTACAAAACATTAGATGTACACTGTGGAGTCTGTCATCAACAAGTGGCGAAAATACACACCATAGCAACATTACCAAGAACACGACAGGTCTCCAAAATCTATAAAAAGAAAAAAGGAAAACTAGGAGGGCTGCCAAGGGATGTACAGTAACATTAAAGGAGCTGCAGCAACCTGACAACTGCTAATTACTGCATGGTCTGCAACTGAAATCTGTTTTCTCTTGCATTCTTCACATGTCTGGGATTTGCAGTAAGGTGGAAACCTAGACGGAAGCCTTTTCTCACAGAAACATCCATATCCACCTACATCACCGCAACACATGCTGCAAAATGTGTATAGTCTGATGAGTTCAATCCCAAAAGGTATAATAATTCCATGATTCCAAAAGGTTTGTGCAGAACCAAAAAAGCACATCACCAAAGGAACACCATACCCACAGTGAAGCATGGTGGTGGCAGCATCATGCTTTAGGGCTGTTTTTCTTCAGCCAGAACTGGGGGTTTTATCAGCATGGAGGGAATCATGAACAGGTACAAATACCAGTTGATTTTCAGCATAGCAATGACACAAAGAAAGAGTACATCCAAATCAACAAAGGAATGGCTTAACCAAAAGAAGAGCAGCCCAGACCTGGATCCAACTAGAAGTCTGTGGGGTGACCTGAAGCAGGCTGTGCACAAGAGATGAACTCACAATTTGATGGCTCTGGGACGTTGGCTACTGCAGAGTAGCCTTAGCTTCCACAAGCAGACGAGATGAGGACTGCCCTCATCCACCTTAAGGTTGGTCTCTTTTACATTTGAGATGCTTTTCTGCTCACCACTGTTATGAAAAGTGCTTATTTGAATTACCATAACCTATGTCTGCACAAAGCAGCATGGCCAATCACCTCTGATCACTCTCATCAACAAGCCACTTCTGCCCATAAAAACGGTCAGCCACTGGCTGCCTTTTGCAAACACTAATTACTGTTGTGAGTGAAATCCAAGGAAAGCAGTAGTTTCTGAAATACTGAAACCAGCTTGTCTGGCACAAACAACCATGCCCTGGTCAACGTCAGTGAGATCAGTGAGATTTTTCCTCCCCATTCTGATATTTGATGTGAACATCTTTTCTGTTATAGTTAAAAGGAAAAGCTATGTGGCAAAGACATTAAGAAGTATATAGGCAGAGGATTGTGGATAACAAGCCTGCAGGTCTGCCTCTGTCCAGTGTGATAAGAAATTCTGGCCCCGGGTGCCTGCAGGGCTGTGGCCAGGTCACATGGTCACTTGCTCATCTACTGCACAAAAACCATAACTGAGATTTATTCAGGAGAAATCCACCAAGACCTCATGAGACACACCAGCTGGGATCAGAGCAGCACTTCAAAACTTTGTGGATAATCTCCTTCTAGCCATTTTCTGAAAAATATTACACTCTCCAAGATTACAGAGAGTCACTCAGGAACACAATAATTCAATAATTAAAAATGTGCTATACCTTATTTTTACACAGTATTTCTCATAGTTTCAGCTCTCTCATTTACCCTATTGACCCACTATTGCACAACTGTTTTTTACTGAATTAAAACTGTGCTTCTCATTTCCAGTCTGAGTGTCCTTCATCACCTCATGTGGTCATGTGTGACATTTATAATAAAAGCCTTTTGACAAACGTAGCTGCAGAACCAAGCTTGTTGAACTCTCGGCCCCCACCTTCTCCTTTACGTAGGTTTTAAGAGTCAGCCAAGAAAGCTTTTTTTGGCTAAAAAAAAGTGCTGCAGAATTTCCTTCTTCCTTCATCTGCTGGCTGTGAATAAAATGATTAGAATAATTTACCCCTTCTCTGGTGCCCCCACCCCTTGTTTCTTCATCCCCTGTGTATTTCGGGAGGGTTATCGCTCCATGCAAGGGTGGCTCATAGGCTGCAGGCAGCCTGTTTATTTCGCCTTTCCCAGTCAGGAACACAAGATAAGAGAAGGGTGTTACTTTCCAACCAGTGACATAGAAAGGATGGAAAGGGGGTGTTGGAGAGACCAAGGCCCAATTATCAAGTTGGTCCCCAAACCCACCACCACATACAGCATGCTTTCAAGTAGTGATATGTTTCAGGACTCCGTTAGAGCCACATTGATGAGAAATCTGTGTGGCATCTAGGCTGATTGTGGAAATGTTCCTCCTGTTCACTAGAATTTCACAAAGTAATTGGGCACCTCACTGGGTCTCCAGTTCGACCTTGAGCTCAGGTTACTGTCTGTCGGGGCTGAGCATGATTTCCCCATGTCCACATGGAATTCCTCCTGGTTCTCTGAATTCTCCCACCTCCCAAAATCAAGCAAGGCAGACTACTCTATATTGTGCAATGGTGTGAATATGTATGTGCAGCATACAGGCATCCCATCCAGTGTTCCCAGGACAGGTTCTGCATCCACTACGACCCTCGCTAGGCTGAAGCAGCAACTGAAGATGAATACATGAATGAAAACATGAGGTGTAACACATTCAAATCATAAGCAAAATCCCCAAAATTAAATTGTCGGGGCTGATCAGTCTTTTAACATCAGGCCAACAGACGAGAGCCGTCCCTGAGGATCCACAGCTCGGCTTAGATTCTTGCTAGAGAGCTCTTCATTTTGTTTGATCACATTACAAGAACTAAATCAGACTCAAATGAAGAACAGACCTGGCAAAGATGAGAAAACAGAAAATCTGTTATTACTGTCACAGACATGATGCTTTTTGGTCCTTGCTCCTTGGACTTTTGTTTTGCTTTCCTTTTTTATCTAAATGGAATTCTTTTGTCTTTCCCGTCTGAGCATAATATCAGAATTCCAGAGGGAGTGTGTGAGATTGATGGGTAAGTGGAGTTAAGGCAGAGCCATTAAGATGAAGGGCCATCTAAAACATCCCGAAAGAACAAAGTGAAGGGTTTTTGGCTAAAGCTGCCTGTTCAAGACGCTTTCACAGACCGTGTGATAATCACTTCCAAATGACTGAGGTATGTGTGGTAGAGTGAAGAGGGGGAGATGCTATATTAAATCTATATGTGTGCCAATGCAAAGCTGCAGGGCTCCAAACTATGAAAGTCTATTCAAAGTGCTTCACTTCAAGCACACCCCTTTTTTTTTAATACAACACCTATGTGCATGTGATCCAACAGGATAGAGGAGTCCTGGCAGTCATCTAGCAAAAGAAGAAAGAGAAAGCGTGTAGGCATCAAGGCCAGAGTTCAGACTGGGAGACGAAAGCGGAAACCTCCTGCAGTTTAATGAAGATGGTCTTCAGACTTTGCCAGCTGCTTCTCCTCTGTCCGTCCACACACCTCCACCAGCATACATTATGACCTCCCCAGAACTCCTCTCTGAGGTGCCACTTAATCTCCTTTGTGAGATGCAAATGAGCAAGAGCACACTCAGGAAGCAAAATCAACATCTGTCCAACCTTTCATGCTCCCTATCCATTACAAAAAGCCGAGATGAAAACACACATCAATAAATTCATTAATACAGCCATAAAGATTTGCAACACTGAGAACAGACTAGATGGTGATTTATTTTCTCCGTGCTGCGACATCGGATCAAATTCCCCTGTTCTCCTGTGAGAAAATATGAAGAGACGTACATCAGAGCAGTGCTGGAGAACAAAAGTGTTCCTCAGTGGATATACAACCCCAATTCCAATGAAGCTGGGACGTTGTGTAAAACAGAAATAAAAACAGAACACGAGGATTTTCAAATCCTTTTCAACCCATATCCAATTGAATCCACTACAAAGACAAGATATTTAATGTTCAAAAGCATAAACTTTATTGGGGTTTTTTTGCAAATATTCACTTATTTTGAATTTGATGCCTGCAAAAAGTTCCAGAACAGTTGGGACAGGGGCAACAAAAGACTGGGAAAGTTGAGGAATGCTCAAAAAACACCTGTTTGGAACAGTTGGTAAACAGGTTAATTAGAAACAGGTGAGTGTCATGATTGGGTATAAAGGGAGCATGCCTGAAAGGCAAGGATGGCGCAAGGTTCACCACTTTGTGAACAACTGCGTGAGCAAATAGTCCAACAGTTTAAGAACAATGTTTCCCAATGTGCAATTGCAAGGAATGTAGGGATTTCATCATCTACAGTCCATAATATCATCAAAAGTTTCAGAGAATCTGGAAAAATCTCTGCAAGTAAGCGGCAAGGCCAAAAACCAACATTGAATGCCTGTGACCTCCAATCCCTCACGCGGCACTGCATTAAAACCCAACATCATTCTGTAACAGATTTTAGCCCATGGGCTCAGGAACACTTCAGAAACCCATTGTCAGTGAACACAATTCGTCTCTCCATCTACAAGTTAAAAACTCTATCATGCAAAGCGAAAGCCATATATCAACAACACACAGAAATGCCGCTGGCTTCTCTGGGCCCAAGCTCATCTGAGATGAACTGACATGAAGTGGAAAAATGTTCTGTGGTCTGACCAGTCCACATTTCAAACTGTTTTTGGAAATCATGGACGTTGTGTCCTCCGGGCCAAAGAGGAAAAGGACTGTCCAGATTGTTATCAGCACAAAGTTCAAAAGCCAGCATCTCTGATGGTATGGGGGTGTGTTAGTGCTCATGGCATGGGTAAGGTGCACATCTGTGAAGGAACCATTAATGCTGAAAAGTTCATACAGGTTTTGGAGCAACATATGCTGCCACCCAAACAACGTCCTGTTTATTTCAGCAAGACAATGCCAAGCAACATTCTGCACGTGTTACAACAGACCTGTCTCCCACTGAAAATGTGTAGCACATTATGAGGAACAAAATACAACAACTGAAGTTGTACAAGAATGGGAAAGAGTTCCACCTACAAAGCTTCAACAGTTAGTGTCCTCAGTTCCCAAATGCTTTTTGAGTGTTGTTAAAAGGAAACATGCCCCTGTCCCAACTGTTTTGGAACGTGCTACAGGCATCAAATTCAAAATGAGTGAATATTTGCAAAAAACAATGAAGTTTATCTGTTTGAACATTAAATATCTTTTGTACACTTTGTAGTGTATTCAATTGAATATGGGTTGAAAAGGATTTTCAAATCATTGTATTCTGTTTTTATTTATGCTTTACACAACGTCCCAACTTCATTGGAATTGGGGTTGTACAAAAAGGATGCTAATGTAGAAGAATGCCGTGCAGTGAAAGTCTATGTATTTATCCTCACTGCTTATCTAAAGTAGCATATCAGTGTCTACAGCAGAGCTCTATATAACCGGCTGTCTGCTCAGATTAAAACGCCTTCACTCAGCTCAGATCTGTGCCATACTTACTTAAAGCAAATTAAAGAGAGGGGTATAAGAAGTTAATAAAAAGTAATAGACTTCTTTTTCTCATGACTTTTCAAACCATGAGGTGACTGTTCTGATTATAAAGGCGGGTCGATCCAGGGCCCGGAGAGTCATCAAAAATTCCATTCCTGAATGAGACTCATTTCTGTGGATGATGATGGATGAGATTGATGGCAGACTTGAATGATCTTGGAGAGAACTCATTAAACAGCTAGAGAAACGCGAGGGCTTATTTATGAGATCTGAGAACATGTGAGATGGAGGATTTGCTCTACAAACAGGTGCTTCAGTGTAGAAAGGGCAGAGCCATACCGCATTCTGCAGCAACAATAAACTTAAATAATCATTTCCATAAACACTTGTGCTGCTGGTAAAGCACATGAGCTTGTTTTTGGACTCGCAGTCCCTTATAGTGAAAAATACTTATTGCCCTTCGTATTGCTCTCACTTTGAGCTAAAGTGAGAACAAAAGCTAATATAAAAACTTGTATGCAAATGTCTTAACTGTGAAAAAAATCAAATCTCCACATCACATATTCAGGGTATTACCATTCTTCTTTTCCATCCTGCCTCTCAGGCTCGGTTTCATACACCTTTTATTTGGTGTTGTTTCATAAACAGAATGCACAGAGTGGAAAAGAAACAGCTGGAGCTGAGGTCGGGGAGGGAGAGAGAAGCGGGCGGGGCGGGAAGGTGGGCTGTATCTGGGGTCTGGACTGTGATCTGCTGAATAAAGCTGGTCCCTCTGGTGGAGAGCGAGCTTATTTCCCATTCCGAGTTCGGGCACTAAATGAAATGGAAATAAAACTCCGGAGAGAGGATGCGACACGAGGTGGATGTGCCACCTCATTTCAATAATTCCTATGCTACCTAAATGCTGCCACCAGGTGAATTATATAATGTAATAATATTTTTAGGTACTCCCCATGAAAATGAGACACACAGCAGTTTATTTCCACTGCTCCAGGCTGAGCTTTCGACAAAGTGTGTCTTAGATTGGAAATGTCTGCGCCACTTTCAGGCTAATTTCCATTTAGAGTATACAACTTTATACTATAAACAGCAATTTAAGGGATTTGTGAACAAACACATTGTAACAATGAATGCAATATTATTTCCATTAAGGCTGTGTGATCCTATAAGATAAATAACTATAGCAATTAAGACATTTTATTACTAATAAACGCAAATTTATTGCTCAAACTCCTACAGCTTTAGTGTGCGTTATTTATCCTGGACTCCATATAGGAAAAGGGCATGCGGACTAGTACACACATATCTTATCGTTCCCATTTAGACAATTACAGCTCTGCGTTTGATGCGACCATGAGGGAGGTATCTTCAACCACAGAATCTGCTCTCATTAGCATGGTAATGCACAACCAGCAGGGTGTTCGCACAGCTTCTATGTTTTACGATTCACCTCATTACACTCTAATGAGATTTAAAAGTAAAGGAGAAAACTTCAACCAGAGTTTGAGTAATCTGTGAGGAAGGGTTTAAGCTTCAGTGTGGAGCAGGACTCCGTTCTAACGCTCGTGTGATGGATTTCTTCTGATTGCTGGCAAATGTCTGTTTATGTTTGTTCCTTTGTGGAATGAGTAAGTAAGCAGAGGTGCTTTTGGATCTGACCAACAGGAAGCTGCGGTCCACAGCGTTGACTGGTGAATACATTTGGGATTTGCCGTGACATCACTCACCCTGGTGAGGTGTATAACTCCCTGTGAGGTGACCGAGCAGCCCATGAAGCCCACAAACTGCAGCTCTGGACAGTGTTCTGCAAACGCCTGCACTGACCTGTCAGTCACCTGCAAACAAGAAGAAGAGACGAGAAGAGACATTAAGCGTTACGTGTGGTCCAACAGACACACAGTACTGTGCACAAGTCTTAGGCACCCTATTGCTGTTAGATACGGTTTTGTTATTTATGTTTTTTTTCTGCATTATTGACTAAACATTACTTTTCCAACCAAAAAATTACATGTTACACAAAAGTGTTTGTATGTCAGTAATGAAAGCAACACGTTACATAACAGAGCACTTATCAGACAAAAAAATATAATGAAGGCTTCTGGGTTTTACATGCAAAAAATAGAAGTAAGTGTGACAGTCAAAGTCTCCAGAAGAGCTGTGGCAGATTCTCCAAGACGCTCATTCAAAAAGCTCATTTCCATATAAAACTGCACACATTGTACCTGGGAACACTGTTTAAGAAAAAGACGCACCAAATATGGACTTCCTTTAGTTTATTACTGTTTACTGCACTTTATAGTGTTTTCTTTGATGTAGAAACATTTTCATTATTATAACACCGAAGGCATCTTTGCTTTCCAGCGTCTCGGAGAATTTTGCTACAGCTCTTCTGGAGACTTTGACTGCCACACTTACTTCTTTTTTTGCATGTAAAACCCAGCAGCCTTTGTTACGTTTTTTTGTCTGAAAAGTGCTCTGTTATGTAATATGTTTCTTTTGTTACTGACATACAAACAGTTTTGTGTAACATTTAATTTTATATATAAAATATTATATATAATATAACATCATTTTGTAATGAACTCAAAATAAACACCAAAAACAAAAGTTGTACCTAAAAACTATTTTTTTACACAGTACTGTATAGTCATCAATATTCTATAATACAGTTACAATTTTTCTCTCTCTGACATACTGAATGAAACTGTTATTTGTGTAACTGATGACATAGATTTACACCTCAGATGCACAGTGAGCAAAGCCAGGAAGGCTGTGATGTTACACACTGTCTAGGGCAGAAAGAACAATGGCAGGTAGGTCGATTCCAAGTGCCGAGTGATAGACAGAGCTGGAAGCAGGAAAGCTATGTGGAGCTCACCCCACCTCTTTTCCCCTGCTATGGCTGTCATTGTCTATAAATCTGAAATCAATCTGCACTGAGCCACAGAACCAATGCTGTGTGATGGAGATCCAAAACTAATGGGAGGAGAAAGAAGAGAAGTGGGTGGGAGGGAAATAAGAGGCTGAGACAAAGGCAGCGGGATAAGGTAAAGAATGGAAGGAAAGACAGTGAAAAAGGAGGAAGAAAATATTAGCTGTGTTTTAACACCCCAGGCCCCTCCATCACTACAGTCTAGACACACCCAGTGCTTTCAAGTTCAGCACCACTGGCCTCAGACAGGAAGAATGGCTGGGTGATTAATGTTAATGACGAGGGCTTTTAATCCATCAACCCTTCAACAGTGATCTAACAGATTTAAAACAAAGCACAAGTGTAGGCAGGCTTGTACAGATTTGAGAGCTCTTACTTAGGAAAATGAACAGGGTTGCACAGAAATCAGATTCAATTCAACAAAAGTCATAATATGCACACATACTATCATAAAGGTAAGGATAAAGAATCTCTAAGCATAAAGGTTTAATGTGATTTATAATTGATAAGAAGACAGGCATTGGATCTCTTTTATTCAAATATTCCTCTTTCAAACACACAAAACAAATGTCACCTGCTCTATTTCAAAATACATTTGTTTACATTTGTTCAGCAGATGGATGAGGACTAAGGAGGAAAAGAGTGATACACAAATATGCACATTAGAAAAGGCGTGTGCCCAAATAAGACGGGGAGGGGGAGGAGGGGTGGTTGGGTATTAAATTTACCGCGATTTTTTTTTTTTTTGAGAAATAAGCACACTGGAGAAACAGCTAAGCATGGAAACTTTAATAAGGAAACTTCTCCATTAATAAGAAAGTCTGAAAGTCTTCTGTTGGTCAGGAGCACAGTTACTCATAAATACAGCAGATAAAGTTGACGCATTAAAAATTTATTAAACCTCATTTAACATCTGCATTTAAAAAGTGACTTCTATAATAATACTACACATAAAAATAAAAAGAAGAGATGCTGGTGTTGGTAGGCTGTATGTGTGTGTGGGCTGTGGGTGTTTGTGTGTGTGTATCATGCTCTGCAGCATCAGCCCAACTAACATTGTGCACATGAACAATTTTCATAAAGCTTTCTCTTCTCCGGCTTTACTAGCAGCTCTGGTTGGACATGAAACTGTAACCTGTGAAAGAAAGAAAAAGTCCAAAACTACAGCATCACCATACATGGAGAAAATCTGGAAGTGTAGCTACAGGGGTTAGACAATGAAACTGAAACACCTGTCATTTTAGTGTGGGAGGTTTAATGGCTAAATTGGACCAGCCTG
>JAOVVG010000032.1:1196735-1212360 GCA_028566375.1 Leptodoras nelsoni | reverse complement strand
TATGTCATTCCCAAGACGAATTGACGCTGTATTGGCCGCAAAAGGAGGCCCTACACCATACTAATAAATTATTGTGGCCTAAAATGACAGGTGTTTCAGTTTCATTGTCTAACACCTGTATATGCAGATGTAAATCTTTAGTCCCGTTTCCCAGCGTTCTGTCTACTTGAATAAATGATGTATATAAAAGTCACAGTCAAACTGTCATGAGTAAAATGAACACCATGCCATATGAAATAAATGAAATAAATAACATAAAATAAAAATGAGTAAATCAACCTTTTATGTTTATATTTTACTAATTATGCAAATTTAAACATTCTAAAAAAAAAATTTAAAATGACTTCTATGATTTCCTGCTGCTGTTTAGAAAAAGCCTGATTTCCAGAACATTTGTCACTATTAGGGCTAATAACAGCTTCAGCTGCTCAAACCAGAACAACTCATGCACTTATAGCCTTCTTTATATACAATGAACTGGCAGAAAGCAATACAAATAAACCAACTGACTGCCACACACACACACACACACACACACACACACACACACACACACACACACACACAGAGACACACACACAGAGACAGACAGACAGACACACACACACACACAGACTATATACTCACTCAGAGCACTAAGAGTAAACTAAGAAAACTTTACCAAAACACTTGGTACTGTATAACACAATAGCCCTAGGCCTTAAAGCCAACAGAAAACAAAAAAAATACTGCAAACAAGCGTTCCATAATGCTCAAAGTTATCAGGTTGAAGATCCTCAGACCGTTCGGAGGCCACACCCCGACTGCAGAAGCAATATACTGAGCTGGAGACAATCGCTGCTCTCATCCAGGGCAAAAAGAAACAGCAGCGGAGGTGTGTCTGTGCAGTCAGCCTTCAAGTGACACAGTGACTTACTATAACTGACTGCTTATAGTGGAATTTAAATTGAATAGACAAATCTAATTAAAAAAATTACAATATACCAAACATTAAATTCAGGTTTTTTTCAGTGTTTCTGGATTTTTTTTTGCCATTTAGTCAGTTCACACTAAAACTAATACCTGTAGTCAACAGTTCAGACTCATCTACACAATAACTACACGTTATTCTTGTTCTTGTCCATATTTTATCATGATATCATAACAGTATTGAAGACATCAAAACTATGAAAAAAACACATATGAAGTTATGCACTAGACAAAAAGTGAAATCAGCTGGAATGCTTTTATAACAATCTCGGAAGATCAGACATCCTAAACCCTGCGTCGCTTTTGTGAAGTTTTAAAAATAAACCGCTTGTAAGGGAGGCATTCAAAATCTTTGGGTTTATAGCTTTAAAAGTAAAGCCATACTTACTGTATGCAGCAACTTCAGTATCTATGTTTGTCTTAGGAGCAATTTTCAAGCTTACGTCTTAAAACTTACATTAAATTGTGTTTTGAAAACATTTTCAGCTGGTAACATAGCTCAAGCTTTGGCTGTAATTATGTAATGAAAAATAAATGTAATAAGTTAATTTACAATTAAACACATCCACATTTTAAAATCCTAAATATAGGACAATAATCTTGGGCTACTGTACACATTTTATGGAAGTGTGATGTGATCGTGTTTTTTTTTTAAACAAAAACTAGACTAACTTTAGTTACAAAAACTAGAGGGTTTTTTTATGTACATTTTATTTTAGAGAAAAACTGCAATAACCAAACCAAATTTATCATTAAAACTCTGTAGACCATATGGCTACAAGCGTGAGGATGCTTTCCCCTAACTGGTGCCACAATGTTGGAAGCATTACCGTTTCCCTTCAGTGGAACTAAGAGGCCCATGTGTGTTCCAGTATGACCATGCTGCACTACACAAAGCGAGCTCCATAGAAACATGGTTTACCAGGGTTGGAGTGAAAGAACCTGAGTGGCCTGCACAGGGCCCTGACCTCAGCCCCACTGAACACCTTCGGGAGGAATTCGAACACTGATCATGTCCCAGGTCTCCTCACCCAACACCATCAGCTGACCTCACTAATGGCCTTGTGGCTGACCGGACACACACCTGCTCCAAAATGTAGCATAAAGTCTTTTCAGAACAGGAGAAGATATTATGGCAGCAAAAAGGGGACAGACTCTATAATAGGAGGTTCAGCTAGCACATGATTGTGATACATACTTTTGTCCATATAATGTAAAACAAAGACATGTGAAACCAGTCCAGAAGCTGACATTATAAGCACCGTATATTTTTTGGCTGGGATGTTGAAAATCCTTCACTGTTTTTTATCACTAGGGCTACATGCCAAAACCATAAAGCAGTCACCACTGTTGTAGACACGACACAGAAAACACACAGCTTTTGGGCACTTGGTGAGTGTGGATCACTGGGTGTCATTTTCTCACTTCTCTTAAGCACAGATTTGTCCTGGTTGGTCAGGACAGCTGAGAAACTTTCTTATGCACAAATCTGTAGAAAATTCTCAGCAGTCTGTTCTCACACTTTATCACAGCACTATCACAGCCTTCTCTCTGGTTGTGCATTACCACATTAATGACTAGGATAATAACCAGCACTGTGCAACTCTTTAATGGACTCATCAACAGCTTTGTAGACTGGTACACCTTCACTAGTGCTGACGACAAATATTGCTTAAATGCCTCTGCAGTAAATCATTATTCATCAAAGCTCAATTTGTGAATGCAGCAGATTTGTTTTCCAATATAAACAAATGTATCTTTTCAATGTGTAGAAATTTGATATAACTTCTTTTGTGTCGCTATAATATTCATATGCCAGAGGCACAGCTAGATGGCTCAGCTGAAACAGCTTTTTATGATGCTAATAAAAAAAAAAAAATAAAAAAAAAAAACCAACCCTCTAGTTTCAAAATTCATGCCTACAGTAATATCCATAACTGTACTTTCAGGAGAAAACCCACTGAGTTTCCTATCAAAAAACACTTCCTGTCATTTGGCTTAGTAATGATCTCTCGTGGCTTTTATGCTGAAAATTTAAATGGAATGACAACATTATTTATATTTTATTTCCAGACACAATGTTGAAGGACAATTTTCTCATCTCAATACACTATAAGGGAAAGGAATGTGGACACCTGGCCATTGCAGCCATATGTGGTTCTTTGCATGCTGTAGCTTTACAGTTTCGCCTCACTACAACTGTTCTTGTGTGACAGTGCCTCAGTGCACAAAGCCAAGTCAGAGAACTCATGGTCAAGGTTGTCCATATGTCCATACTAACACCTTTTCATTTTAAGACAAAAACAATCTACATCCAGACAGGTATTTCAGTTCTGTATTAGAAATAATCTTTATCCATATTAACGCACCTGAACGCACGTATCGCATGACCATTCGCAAACCGAAGCCACTGTACACAGGAATTGTCACAGAATGCTCAAATAATAGCTTGCCTCCTGCACATGTAGACAGTTACCGCATTATAAAATGCAGACTTTAACTGCACAGCAGCTACTAGAAAGGCAACAAGGTCAGCGATGTGTGTAATTTGTTATCCATGTTCCATTCACCACTGCTAGTCGAGGGAGATGCCGTTTGTTTTCTTATGAAAAAGGGCCACGTGATAAGAGCATTACAAATCAGTGAATGACAGACAACTCGTGACTGATAAGACCCAATCAGGAAGTGAATATGGGAGTCTGCTTCATCGGTTCCAAAAGCTCCTCATTTCTGCACATCCACACTGCAAAGCAACCCCAGAGTTTTAAATCTAAAATAGGTCTGGCAGGATTTTCTTTTCTTTTTCTTTTTTCAAGGATTTTTCCCATGATTTTCGTATCTAATTCCCACCCATCAGTATCTCTACCATGTCACACAACGAACTGCCAATCAGAGAGGGGGAAGCTTTCACATGTCTGGGAGCGGTGTAACACACTCGAAGGAAACCTCCTCCTTCTGTACGCTTGAGCTCACAGACGCCTGTGACTGGACGGTGTTGCTCTGATTGACATGAGAGAGAGCGTATGCTGCCCCTCCCACCCTGATAGCACGGCCAATCTTGCTCTCCAAGCTCCCGGCTATGGGCAGCTATAGCATCACGCGGACTGGAACTAACTATCTCCGGATGATAGGACGAACACATTGCCGTTGCACCACTTGGGAGCCCCATGGCAGGATTTCTAAAGGTCTCTGTTCACGGGGCTCAAAAACCCCCAGAGTACCATGGACACCGAGTGTAAATGCAGCAGAAGTCATGTGTTTTAAAACTAAAACATATCAGTGTGGGCGTAGCCTGACTGCACCTCAGATCCCCTCGCCGGACATCAGTGCCTGTTCCCACTAATGCTCTTGTAGCTGAATGGACAATCCCCCACAGACACTCTCCAAAATCTAGCGGAAAAACTTCCCATGAGACAGGAGGTTATTATAACAGCAAAGGGAGGACTAAATCTGGAAGGGGATTATCAACAAGCACATACCAGTGTCACCGCTAGAGTCTATAGACCTTTAAAATAGAAGGGAAAAAAACTCATGATAACTAACAGTTACACACATTACACAAACTCGTATAAAGACAGAATATTCCAGAAATATGGTCAGCATGCAAAATCAGAGCACAGTTTAGTCATTCTCTCTGTTGAGATCTTCTGAAGAAATCCTTCATAGCAAAGACTTTACTTTAGACCATTCTAAAAAAGTAAGAAATAAAGCTTCCATGTTGGATTGTAACTTTTTTGTTCTGTAAGGAAACAGGTTCTGAAATGTGTTTTTTTTATTTACACAGTAGCTGATGAAGTGCTGACTCTAACCTTAATCACAGTGGAAGTGCTTAAGAATTTAAGTCCATTCGTTATACAACATCGTGTGCCTTCATCCTCTATTAACATTACACGAAACAAACTCGTGTTCAAGCTAATCATAGAAATGGCCGTTTGATATTAATCAAACCAAAGCAAAGGCAAGTGAAGGCCATTTAGTCTAAGAAGAAAATGCAATAAAATTGTGTCATTCCCAATGAAAAATACATTTAATCTTCACGTTGTCTGACTGAGTTACGGGAACGTCTGTTGTTCACTTGTCATGTCTGTTTAATCTCTTGATTCATTTCCCAATGAAAAGTTCAACATGCCAGAATACAAACAACTCTGTTTATTTCTCTGGCAGCAGCACAAAGACAGCGAACCACTGTCACACTAAAGGAAAAAAGCACTCGATTTTATCTCAACACTGAATGCAGGTTTAAACAAAGAGACTTTATGATGGCAAAATAAACGGCCGTAGCAAACAAATCAATTAACATAAATTACCCAGTAAATGATAAAATGTTTTTCATTGTTTGTCATTTTCATTCTTGGTCTTGGCAAAGTAGTAAGACTAATGTTTATGGTTTGAAAGGTTTATAATCAAAGGCTTTAATTTGCGTTCAGAAAACATTCATCACCGAAAGTAGTAAATACATTACATGATCCATTTTCTTTTATAGCAGCTTATTTTCATTATCACAATTTTTTATTTAATGACATCTGGTTTGACCTGCTTGAAGGGCATGGTAGGGGAACTGCACCTGTGCCAGCTGCTCATATAATAATAATAAAAATAAGTAAATAAAAATAATAATAATAATAATAATAATAACAATAGCAATAATAATAATAATAATAATAATAGCAATAATAATACTACTAATAATAGCAATAATAATAATAATAATAATAGCAATAATAATAAAATTAAAAAAAATAATAGCAATAATAATAATAATAATAATAATAATAATAAAAAACCTAAATCTATAAAGAATTTCGAGGATTGCTTCTCTATGTCAGAGGTAGTTTTCCTCTTACAGTGTAAAAGATTACAGATTATTTATTTGTTAATGCACGATAATGAATCTTGATGTTTATGGATCATTTGTGAGGCTCAAGTCATTAGGGCGAAGGAGCTTGCGCTTTCCGGGCTTCTCGGTACCTAGTTGACAAAATACATTTGTCAAGAGAAGAGGAAGAAACGAGAGGCTGGTGATGGAATGACTGTAAAAGCTAAAGCTCCAGTAATGTAATAAGTAACAGGAACTAATTTCCTTACAGGAAATCCTACTGACGTTTACAAAGATCCTACATGCAAGACTTTATATTAATGTTAAATAAATGCCTGTGGTGTTAATGAAATCCACAAGCCAAACATTAATTATGTAAATGTAAAAAATATATAGTTCAAATGCAAATAAAATACAAAATGCTAAATGTTGGTGATTATTAAATTAATTTAAAAAATAATTAACATTTATTTTCCTTAAATGTTGTTTTTACTAGCTTTTTATTAATTTTATTTTTTTTTTGCTTATGACTTCCAGAAAATTTTGTTTGGGGGACCAGGGGCATTGAAGAAAGTGTTTACCGTATATCTCCCTGGGGTCGACTGCTTTCTGAGTGGGAGCTGCCCTGAAATTTAGCCACCCCCCCGATGTGATCATCTTCTCACACGGCAGAATGAACGGAGCCGAGCAGGCAGCAAAACAAAAGCTGAGGAAAATCATCTGAGAAGCTACGGAATTGTTTGTGGATTGTTTTATATTGACACATTCCACATATCATATAACTGCCACCTTCATTTCATCCAGTTCACTAGCAGCTTTCATCATGATAACATTTTAGAGTGATAATGTTTTTGCCCATATAGGCCACTCCTACCAGAATCTAGTTATGGAAGCCCAGAAAGCCCATTAGGTTTCTTTTGTGGTCTCAAAACAACAAAAGTTTTAAGCTTATTTATTTATTCTTGCAATCTCAAGACAACACAAGTTATCTTCTGAGATCACGCAGCCGTAGCATTGCAGCATTACTGCATTGTGGACAGCAGCGCTCAGTCATATACTGATTCTGTAGTAATTACAATCCATTTCTGGATACTTTCATCACCATTTGTCTCGTAATCTGCAAAGCACTGAGGCAACATCTCTCAAGCATCATGCAGTCCCATTCTCAAGTGACGGACACCAACGTGAAAACTGTCTAGCACTGAGAAACATATGGCTAGAGAGATAAGATGTATTTTACTGAGTCCTTGGGGGAATTCTGGGCAAAACGTAATCGAACAAAGTCATTCGACCTCAGGCTTGAACCCGGCACTACCACACTACCACTGCACTGGCTTGTCCGGCTCAAATCAGTCACTTAAACGAATCTGCTGATCTATAATGTACAGACATCACAAAATAGGTTTTTCTCATGCTTTTACAGCTTTTTAAATATCTGAAAATAAAAAGCCAAAAAATGTTTTGGTTGTACCTAAAAACAATAGGGTGCCTAAGACTTACACAGTACTCTATATAAAGTATATGCGTGTGCACACACCTTATACAGCAGCTGCTTTACCAGCCCTCACCTTCATATCTCTGTGCTTATAGTGCAGTTATCTGGTTAGGAGATTTCACCCAGAAATGGGAAAAATGCATCATCCTGACTGGCTAATACAGTTTCTCATCACAGCAGCTGGTACCCAGTAAATGCATGAATAATATTTATTTCTTTCAGTAATGAATGCAGTCATTAAAAAAACCTTTTATTGCAATCAGTATAAAATGTTAGTGCATAGACTTGAACGGTTTCTGCTAATTCTTCTTTATCTATATATAGCCTATATATTTGCCCATGATGAATGAAGTGCTGCCGGGCAGTGAGATATGATCAGAACCATGCCCAGGCTATTCCGTGGATGCCTACGTGGGCTTGTTACCAAGAAAGCAGGCTGTAGTGATTAACTATCAAATGCAGCACTAGGAAAAAACAGTATTAATGAGGGAAGAGTAAGCACAATGGAAAGGGTCCTTGACTACACCTAAAAGCACTATTTCGGTTTTGTGGAGGGAATGAAAGCCTGAGCAAAATGCCTAGAACAGGCTATTTGTGCATGTGTGCTTATAATTTAGAGTCCATTACACTTTCCTAGTACCTTTCAGAAGAAGGGAAGCTCGAGATGGACCAGTAATGACAAAATAATTACTGTCGGTAGTGACCAAAATAGCAGCAAAAATCATTTACTATGCAGGTGAGTTACTATGTGAATGATCAGCTATGTAGAAGGATTAAGGGCAGGGAAAGAAGCTTTAGCTTATTAGACAGTAGGCTAACTAAGCGCTATTAAGATAAGGTCTACAAAGAGTAATATGATTTGTAGAGGCATTACCATTCTGGCTCTGAACACAGGCGTGTACGGAAAGATACGGGAACAGCTAGGGTTACCGGAAGTAGAAATATGTCCAGGGTGGAAGAGGTGAGAGTATTAAAAGCCGAAACCATGTCAGTAAAAGAGAGTGGTGTGGACAGGGGTATAGTTTTGCATATTGTTTTAATAAGAAACACCAAGTCTAACCTCAATTAATTTCTGATCTGAAACCCTTAGGACAGAGTACATTGCATGCACAGTACAGACAGTAAATCAGCAGTCAGAGAACGGCACAGAGAATTCCACACTCCATCATGGGGAATATTAGAGCCATCTGCCAAACAGCCATCGGAGTGAGAAACTCAGTAAATCCTGACATTACATTTTGAGAGTGACTTTGGGTCATCAATAAATCAAAAACACATCACATATTTTAGGAACATACAAAAAAAAAGACTAATACCAGTTATGAAACAGTTCTACTTTCTGTCAGCATGTTGAGTTTTCTCACTCTTCCATTTCACTCTGAAATCCGCGAATCCTTAGAGGCAGCCACACCAAAGCAGCCTGCCACCTCTCAGCACCCGCTACATTTTCAATTACCCAGGTCATCTTCCCCAGCCCTTAAGAGACTTCTAAGAGGAAATCAAAGGATCTCATTAAGGCCATACAGGCCCTTTGCTTGGTAACGACTGAAGAAAAAGCGATAGAGGAGTCAAGATGGTGTGAGGTGATATGGTATTAACACAGCAATGATTTGGCATGATGTTCGGTTTCGGATGTGGTAGAACCCCGAAGCTCAGGTCCGGGCAGTTCCGCTTCAGTCTAGGGCTTAATTACCTGCCTTGTTAACTCAATGGGCTGGATAAATGTGCAGCGATTTTAATTTAGAAAAACTTCCAGGCTCTCGGTTATCCACTTGCACAGCTTGACTCAGGCGTATGGAAGAACAGGTTTATTTTAACGCAGAGAGCCAAATTCAATAACACTAAGAGCTGGATTATTAAAGACGTTACATACAAATGGGCAAAATTCTAACTGTCATGTATTTGAGGATAAATTATTTCACTTGGAACATTTCTGAGTCAAATAAAAAGCACTTAAAAGACTCACATGAAGTGGTTTATTGCTTGTGTGTGACAGAGTGGTACCGACTTTATGATTTCATACAGTCTGTTATTACACTGCAACAATTGTTAAATCTTGTAAAAATGAATGACAGAAACACCACCATGCAGACGGCATTATATTGCTTTTTTCTCATTATTTTTATCACTTTTCTGCCTCATCATAATCTTATAAATAATAAATTACAAAATATTTCTTTTGTACATGTTTTGACTTGTATGCTACATACATAATTCATCATTCCTTTTAGTCATGTTTACTTATTTATTTCATTTATTCTTTTGTTGTGGTTATACTTTTGCTCTTCCTTTAAATTAAAGAACTTTAATATCACTCTGATTTTACACCCTGAATGTCCCATCAAGTCACAACAAGACACCTATAGGAACAGGCCCAGAAGATAAACATGGGAACCTTATCAGATACAGCACAGTAACGCATTTACTCTTCAAAGCAGTAAACACCTCATCCTGATGCTACCAGCATAGGCTACATGGAAAGCCTGGGGTAAGTGATGCCCTTTGCCCCTGCATCCAACTGCCACCACCCATTAGCCTGACAGCGTCTAATGATTACAACCCGAGGGGAGCTGCAGGGCAGGTCAGAATCTCGGCACTGACTGTATAAAGCAGCTTTTACAACCCAAATTCATATTAAAAAGCACCATCGTGAGGGCGCACTCCATCTGTCCTCCAGGCACGATGTCCCCACCAGCAAGAGGGAGAACCTGTTCAATTAGCAGGATGAGTTCAAATCTAAGTAAGCTAGCTACACACCCGTACATCAAACAGCATATTCAGATTGGCACAGCAGTAACGAGGCTGTGGATGAATGCTTTTACCATGTAGGAACTATCCTATAAGCATACTATACCAAACCAAACACTTGTAGAAGGAAACTGGAATCTGGAACAGTGCCAATGTGTTTGAATTATTCTTGAATGAGGAAGCGCTGGATGAAACATTCACATACCGCTATTAATTTTTACAGGATGGCTTGCTGGTGAAAAATGTGCTTCACTAGTGAGAGAGAAAATATATAAAATAATAAACTATCACAAGAGCTTCTGTTAATAACAGGTGATGTGGTTTCATAGTGCCATTGTGACCAGGGTCTAACCTCCATCTTCTCAGGTGCCAAAGGGAGAAATTAATGTCAAACCATAATGATAAAAATGCAAATTAAAATAGTCAAAGGTGAAGAGGACGGGAAGATTGGTTGATCAATGAAGGCCACAGTTCTGCAAGCTATGCAAGGCTTAAAACAACAGGCCTTTATAAACGCTCTATAAAAAGGATGAAATATTTTCATTTATTTTATTCATCTTTTGAATAAAATCCACTTTCGGTCAGTGCATCACAAAGCTGTGTTTGCCAGACCAGGTTGACTCAAGCAGCTTTGTGGATTAAAAATGTAAATAAAGAGGTTAGGGACATGGATGAGACTCGTACACTCATACTGACGATACATTGTATCTTGTACAATCTTGTACATTGATATAAGACATGGAATTCTTATTGCAGACTTTTAATACTATATAGAAAATTAAGAAAAGTTCCTTTGGTTAGACATAACAGAGGTTTGGACATAAGCAAAATTGTGACAGTGACTCAGCTCAGACCAGCTGCAGCAGTGAGGCTCTTTATCTCAAACACTGTTAAAAAAAATCTCCAGCAAGGATACTAAACTACTCCTGATGATGCACACTTCGGACAACAGACTGGTAACACACTCTGTAATACACATCCATGCTCCTTTTTTTATAAACCCCACTTTGGTATATTCCCATTGTCTTCAAAATACATAAATGTTACTTACACACCAAAAGAAAATATGCTGGGGGTGATATTAGATGGGAGGCTAAAATCTAATATCTATCAACAGTTTGACAATTAAACTATTAGGGCTCACATTTACATTTACACTGAGGCATTTAGCAGAATCCAAAATTTAACAAACAGGAGCCTCAGTAGCGTGTGGAAGAACCATACACAGCCACAACAGCCTGACACCTCCTCCTCATGCTGGTCACCAGTCTGGTCACACACACTGCTCTGGGATGGCATCCCATTCTTCAACCAGCATTTGTCGCAAGTCAGCCAATGTGGTTGTGCTGGTCACTCTGGCACAAACAGCACAGCCAAGCTGATCCCACAGCAGTGTGTGACCAGGCTGGTGAGCAGCATGAGGAGGAGGTGCCAGGCTGTTGTGGCTGTGTATGGTTCTTCCACACGCTACCGAGGCTCCTGTTTGTTAAATTGCCAATATTTCTTGTTTCTTCAAACTTCAATCATCCAGTCCACCAAACACCAAATGAGTCGATGGCAGAATAAGCTGTTTGGCAATGGCAGAGAAGATTTGGCACATTTTTCATGGGTGCAAATGCATGCTCCTTACAAATGTGGCACCATTTAAAAGGGAAATTAACAAGCTTTCCACTGGTATAAGAGTTATTGCTAACAAACATTGTTACAACAAAGAAATAATCCACCAAACACAAATTTCCTTCCTTTTTGTGCTATGTTTAGTTTACCTGCTACTTTCTAACAAAACTGCTAGTTCATCTGGCATCCCATTTAATCAAGAAAGGTTTTCCTAAAAGATGTGATTGTTTTGGAGTGATGTACTCCTACTATAATGTTTTATATGAAGAAAGACTTCAAGCTCTTAATTTAAAACACGTGATTCAGTTATAAAGGCTTCACAAGCGTTTGAATGAGATGTAGAAGACTAAGGTGAAGGTGAAGAGATTTTGATGGATGTAGTATTCATAGCCAGGACAAATGAATAATTAGTGTTGTGCTAGTGTTGCATGTATAGGGAATCATTTCCCTGCATCAGTTTTATTATGCTGCCTGGCACCTCCTCCTCATGCTGGTCACCAGCCTGGTCACACACTGCTATGGGATCAGCTTGGCCGTGCTGTTTGTGCCAGAGTGACCAACACAACCACGTTGGCTGACTTGCGACAAATGCTGGTTGATGAATGGGATGCCATCCCAGAGCAGTCTGTGACCAGGCTGGCAACCAGGATGAGGAGGAGGTGCCAGGCTGTTGTGGCTGTGTATGGTTCTTCCACATGCTACAGAGGCTACTGTTTGTTAAATTGCCAATATTTCTTGTTTCTTCAAACTTCAATCATCCAGTCCACCAAACACCAAATGAGTCGATGGCAGAATAAGCTGTTTGGCAATGGCAGAGAAGATTTGGCACATTTTTCATGGGTGCAACCCACATTCTCATCCCTACTACTCATCCCACAAATGCATGTTCCTTATACATAAGGCACCATTTAAAAGGGAAATTACCAGGCTTTCCAATGGTATAAGATTTATTGCCAAGAAGCATTGTTACTAGAAAGAAATAATCTACAAAACACAAATTTCCTTACTTTTTGTGCTATGTTTATATTGCTGGGCTTCTTTGTGCAAATGGCTGCATCTCGATCAGTCACTCGCTCACACCGTAGGCAAGAGTGCTATTAATTCATTACTGATTCTCATCACACCTCTGCTTTAATGGAAACATCACTTCAGACATGTAGAGGACATAATCTTATCTTGGCCTAAGCTTAAATAAGAATCCACCGATTCCCTACTCCACTTAAGCTTGGCAGCTAAAGGCTATTAGCTCTCAAACAACCGGCCCTGAGGCTAAACGTCTCATTGTTAATCGTCAACCATTCACCCAATTAAGGTGGAATGAATGGCGGTTCATCCTCCAGCCTCCTCCATTGTGCACGAAAGCAGAGCTAATTAAGAGATGTTATCCGCAGCCATGCTGAGGTCACTGTCAGCCAGTCACTCAGTGCAACATTATCGCCGACACTTCAGTGGCCCTCTCTCTGGAGAAAGAAGCCCAGAACATACTTATCACTGACTGTCTCATACCCAAGGCCAGAAACTTGTCTTCTGGACATGCAGTTGGAGTCTCCACAATCTAATGGTAAGTTCCTGCCATGCAACATGGTGAGCTGAGTGTCCCTTACTGTCAGACAGGAAGTAGTAAAAAGCTTTTCATCTAGAAGTCATAGAAAAACCTGCATAAAAAGTAACTTTATTTCAGCTTCCATTCCAAAACCTTTATCTTGTCTTGTGGCCCAAACAAGCAAACAAGTGGAAGGAAGAAGAGATGGCTCAAAGAGCAAACGCTAATGTTTGGGTATTCTTGTCACTATTATGTGGCTTGTGAAGCCACTAAGGAAAGCTGAAATCTTCCCACAGGAACAGGTGCTGGATCGTGTGATTTTAATGTGTCGCACACAACACCGTGCTTCCTTTCAAATTTATAGCAACTGTTGATGTACTATAGCTCTGCTGTGCAACAATGAGAACCCCAATGTTTAGAGACACCATGGACTCAAGATAAAGCACTCCTGTGCCTTAAAGGAGGACAATATAAAAATGTTATGACTTCTAGTTGTTGTTGGAGAATCTGGTACATTTTGTCACTAAAGGTACTTTCACATATACAGAGTTTAATCTGTTTGAATGCAACCCTGTTGTTCTTTGTTGTGGTTCATGAGAACACCTCAATCGCACTTATGTGCAGACCAAAATAACCAGTCCAAGATTATCTTTGTGAGGTGATCCCAAGCTGGCTCCAATCTAACGCTAGCAACTGCAGTGAGAAAGCAATTTAATCCAGAATGGATGCTACTACAGGAACTGAACCAAACATGCCATGTTTTTTAGATGGCATGGGGACAGTTTCCTGTGGATGTGAGCTGCTAAAATGAGAGGCACCAACAGGGCCAAAAGACAAAGCTTAAGTGCAGGAAGCAGAAATGCCATGTATTCTGGAATAAACAGTGAATGCAAAACACAAACTAGTTACTACCATAATTATCTAGTAATTTACTAATTATCTAGCCTCATATCCTTTATACTAGGATGAACTTTATGATTTCTATGCACAATTGGTTTGTTTACTTTTTCTGTAAACACAAAAAGATGTGAGGATGTTTCACTTGTTGACACCATGGAATATAAAGACAGGATTCTGTGTTTTCTGTGCTTAAACAAAATGTCACTATGTCAGGATGTTCAAAAACTAGTTTTACCAGCAGAAACAGATGCATAAAAGAGCATGTACACAGAAGTTCAACCAGCCAATCCCAATGCAAGCTTAAGGATCTTAAACTAGCTAATGGGCCAGCTAATGAAAACCTCACCGGAGAACGCATCTGGTATCTGATATCCTACTTTAGACAACATTCAAATGTGAACATTAACTAACATTCAAACTAAAAACATTAAAACTGTTTTCTAACAGTAGGTTAGGCCAGAATAACATCTAGAGAGCAGGAAATGGAAACACCTTGATGGTTAGGGAGGTCGAGAGAGAATGGCCAGATTGGTTTGAGCTGACAGAAAGGCTACAGTAACTCAAATAACCACTGTGTACAATTGTGGTGAGCAAAAAAGCATTCCAAAATCTACAACCTTGAGGTTGATGGGCTACAACAGAAGAAGACCACATCAGGTTTTATTTCTGTCACCCAAGAACAGAGGCAGTGGGCACAGGCTCAGAATTGGGAGGGTCAGACTTTGGCACTAACAGCATGAATCCATGGACCCAACCTGCCTTGTGTTAACAGTCCAGGCTGATGGAGGTGGTGTAATGGTGTGGGGAATGTTTTCTTGGCACATTTTGGACCGTTAATACCAATCAGTCATTGCTTGAATGCAACAGTCTAGTCTAATGGCTACTTCCAGCATGAAGAGATGACAAAGCAAAAGTCATCTCAAACCGGCTTCATGAACATGACCACAAGTTCAGTGTTCCCCAGTGGCCTGACCAGTCATTGGATCCAAATCCAGTAGAACATCGCTGGGATGTGGCAGGATTGCAGCATCTAAAAAAACAGCAGGAACTGTTTGATGCAATCATGTCAACGTGTTGAAATGCTTACATCATCTTGTGGAATCAATGCCATGAAGAATCGAGTCAGTTTTGCGAGCACAGGAAGACCCTAACCGGTATTAGTATAGTGTTCAGTGAATGTATGTTGTATATTCAGCACATATTCAAATGTTAAAGTGTATGTATAAGGGAAAGTAAGGGGCCATGTTTTTAACTGTGTAGGTGCCAGAACTTTGAGCTGTGACACAACAGCTTGAACATCTATTGTAAAAGGTAGTGCTATAAACAATTCAATGAATATGAGAAATACAAACTGAAGTTCTGTGCAAAGATCTTAGGGCAGCAAAGAAAAGTATGCTTAATAAGTGTGTGTGTGTAGTACGGGTGCAACAATGCAAAAATGTGATGATGTGCATCATGGACATACAGAGGTTAGACAATGAAACTGAAACACCTGTCATTTTAGTGTGGGAGGTTTCATGGCTAAATTGGACCAGCC
>JAOVVG010000032.1:1178978-1196635 GCA_028566375.1 Leptodoras nelsoni | reverse complement strand
AGGAGGCCCTACACCATACTAATAAATTATTGTGGTCTAAAACCAGGTGTTTCAGTTTCATTGTCCAACCCCTGTATCACAATATCACATGCACTCTGTTTATAATGCCATCTAATGTAGGTAATAGCATTTCTTGAAAAGAAATGCTCAACCCTCGGTAGCACGTCATACATCGCGCTTTCATTCACATCAGTCTGAGCCGCAGCTTCAAAACAAAAGCAAACAGGACAGACAGTATAGTGATAACCACAGATGGGTGGACTACAAGGGCTACACAGAGCTATGTCACTATAACCGCACACGTGATCACTGGAGAGGGGGAAATGGCGAGCTTCATACTCCATACTCCTCTTTTCGAGTCTTTCGGAGTCGGAGCTTGAAAAAGCTAATCACAGCATTGCTCTTGTTATGGTCTCGACAACAAGGTGAACAAGATATGGAGAAGGTGCAAAAAACATACAGGAAAATGTGCATTGTTTTACACTTCAAAAATAAAAAAGAACTGACTTTCATAATTGTTTACATTTTTAAGGTTAATTTTTAATTGTTTAAAGTTTAAACTTTGTTTACATTTTGTTTACGATATCAAAAATGAATTGAAAAGTGAATTGAATCATGAACAGTATCGTGACTAGAATCGTGAGCAGACTGTATCGTTGCACCCCTAGTGTGTAGAGTACAACATAAATAAATGTGAGTTAACAGGAATAAAGGGATTTTTCAGCATGCATTGACATGGCTAGAGGAATGCACAGGTACCCTGCACGGTCATTACCGATTTGAGAATGACTTGAAGGGAGGTTTGAAAGTGACTAAACCTTGACACGTTGGCGGACATGTAGTAGTTTTGCCATCAATGATATCATCACTGAATAATAGCCCTTACAGACTATAAATATGAGGAAGAATTGCTAAAGGATCTAGTCCAAACCAGTTGAAAGCAGAAAGTGCAGAGCAAATCACAAAAACTATCCGCATATGAAAGGTGGTTTCTTTAAGGTACATAAACAAATCTGTCACCAAAGTCAACACTTTGATTGTGGAAAGAAGTCATATAGGGAACTTTATGGTGGGGTGCATTGCAGGCATGAGATCAGTTTTTGTAAAAACACAGAGTGAAAGACATTAGAACAGGCTTAAAGTCATGTCCAACAATTCCAATTTATCTGTTTTGCTCACAATGATACCAATAAGCTAACAGAGAAGTTGGTGAGAAACACAACAATGCCTGTCTACCGGTTTCTGCGACTCCCAGAAAAGGAATGGCCACTCCTTTCCCCTATCCATCACAGCAACATTAGGCAAATGCAGGTGTCTGGGTGCTCATGAATGCAGAACAGTGCCAGATAGAGCTTTTCTCTGTGTCTGCTGTGCTACTCTGCACTTGAGCAGCAGTTTGAAAAGACATGGAGCTTGGCTTCATCTTGGAAGAAGCATGTGTTTGTCCCAGCCTCCCTGGGTGGTAGCTGTTGTCTGAGAGGACAGCATTATATAGTGGCCGGGAATTAACAAGAGAAAATGGGGACACAAAAATGGAATAGTGCAATAACAAGCAAATAAATGGCCTGAAACTTATGTATAGGGTGTCACATTTCTCATCCTCAACTGCTGATGTGTATTGTACTTTGGAAGATTACAATATAACGCAAGCCTATGATTTGAATAAAATTGCCTTACTGCTTACACAAATGTTGGCTCCTTTGAAATGGGAACAACAATCGAGTCGGTAATCACTCCAATGTGAACCTGCATAAGGAAATCTTAGCAGGGAGATGGCATAATGGTACAGCAGTATGTGGCCATCAGCACATGGGGAAACATTAATGTAATGCCTATGTGCGCTCTATTGTTATCTCTGTTTGGTGGCTCTAAATGGAAAGGAAGGTGAGCGAGAAAACAGGATCCTGTATTCATGAGTCAGTATGAAAGAATCTACTCCTTTAACATCTACCTCCAGGGCATTAGCGTATGGCATAAGCTTTAATGTAGTGACAAATGGGTTTCTATGAAGGCACTGACCTGATGAGAAAACAGACATTTCTGAAGACACAACGAAAAAAATCGTGATTAAGCCCAAAAACTGTGAAGTCCACATTGAGACTGAGATGCCAGGACACTTAGGCAAGCTGAAGAGGCTTGGCTTGTCCTTTCTGTGTGTGTAAATACACACTGACAGACTCAGTCTAGCTTTAGTGTTATTCGTCATTGACACGAGACGTCTAGCAGCCGTGTGATGGTCAGCAGAGGTAACATGGAAGTTCTCTTAGGACAAAAAAGGTTACAGTTGGAATGGATTTCCAACATGGGGCTGCAATTCTGGTTTGCGTCTGGACTAAAATGACGCGGCCCAGAACTAGCCTGGAAAAGTCACTGCTGTCCTTCTTTTGAACTCTGTATTGTTACAGGCTGGCTTTATTTTATGAAGATCTCTTGCTGTGCTGTTCAATAGCGGATGGGCCTCAACTGTCTTTGCAATGATTACTATCATCATAATCATCACCCCCCTCACATTGTTTAAATGAAGCCCTCTGATGCAGTCTGGTCTCACCACACTGTGTCTTATTTGACAGGGAGCACATTGTGAGGTCTGCTGGACACCTGGGGGAAAGCTGACAAAGATTACCACCAGCTGAGAAGAGAAGCTTCATCATAGCATGGCATGAGAGGGACCATTTTATTCCGTACCAAGTGATCTGACTGTGTGTTCAGAAAATAGGTAGGTATTTCCCCTGACATGAGGAGGTGCTTAAAAATGACAGACACTAGAGCTTTGTAATGAATGAAGAACTGCCATTACATCTTCCTGACGAGTGCCATTTTACAGAAGCAGAAGAGATGCTGTCTCACGGTCTGGACTGCACCATTTTAAGGTTTTTAATGGAGCAAGTGGAGAAAGGTTCAGCACTGCAGCAAAGTCTGCAAGAAACTAAGGGCTCACATACAGCTGGCAGAACTGACTCCGAAAACGACAGTGGTGGATTCCCTGACCAAACCTAATGACAGATTACTCAAAAGCACCCGTCTGGCATTTCATTCCTTGCACAGGTACCGTCAGGCAAAGTTACAATAATACCAATCCACTGGTCTGAGCGCTACTAACTGGGTTTGCAGTGAGGTAGACAGTAAAGGAAGCAGCTAATGAATGCACTGTTAGACTGAAAATATTTCAGACTAGAGGAATCAAATTATACAGTGAACTTCATAAGTCTATGCTAGAACATCTGGGGGGGTTTTGTCTATTGCTTTAACGGACTGGTCGCACTTTGACAGAACTTCACATGAAGTGCAGAGATTTTGTCATGAGCCATTTTGAATCCCACCAGCTCTGAAGGAATTTCTCTCATCATTGTTGTTGTTGCCCTTTATAGCTAAAAAAAATTCTTGAATCAAACATTCATTCGTTTTTCTAAATGAAACAAAAAACAAAAGAAAAAAACCCCAAAACCATAACCATAAAACCAATAAGAAAAAATGTATAAGGCTTAAATAAACAAAGAGGACAATGTCTGTATCTTCTTACTCTGGAGTGGACAGAGAACCAAGCACAATGGAATATATTCTTAAATTTGAAAAAAAAACAGAAAGCCTGATGCTTATTAATGAGATACTTTTCAAATTCATGCCTTTTTTTTGCTAATTTTAAGTGCTCATTGCTGCACGAATTAAACAGCCAAGAAACGGTGACATCCTTCATCACCATTGTGCTTCAAACGCGGAAACGATAACTTATAGTAGCCTTGCAACTTACTGCTAATTGTTGTGTGTAATTGTTGTATGAATGAAAAAGTGATAGCTCAGTGGTGAAGACATTGGATTACTGATTGGAAGGTCATGGGTTCAAATCCCAGCAGCTCAAAGCTGCCCCCACTGTCCACCCATAACTGCTCAGCTGTGTAAATGAGATAAATGTAAGTCACTGTGGATAAGGCTGTCTGCCAAACGCTGTAATGTAAGAGAGCTCAGGTCTTATACAGTATGTGAACACAGAACACGACTCAGAAGCACAGATGTGTGGCGTGGGATCGTTCCTCTTACTACACAGTGTCTGGAAAAAAGGGAACCCTTTTATACCCCGGTACATCTAGGCTCCCTGAAGACTTTGGTTTAATAAAAATCTGCACATTTATACTACCCTAACCGTACTTTCAATTCACTGTCAGGGTTTCTGTTCAATGTGATCACCTCTGTCGTATGTCGTCTGTTTGATGTGTCTGTGGTTTGTCCTCCTGGCTCTTCCACACTATTCTTTTTTTTTCATTTTCCTTAAGAATCTGTTCAGTCCAACAGGCGTCTAGCCCTTATCAGGAAACTCCCCAAGTAAGCATTTTGCACCAACTTATTTTGTCTGGAAAATGTAATCGCCTTCACTGAACGCCATTTCGCTACTGATGTCGTTAATGAAGTCACTTACTGATTCCCATAAAATGAGTGTAGTATACCTATGGACATGTTTATTTGCCAAAATCTTCAGGGACTCAAGATATATACGAGGATATAAAAGGGTTCTGTTTTTTTTTCCAGACACCGTGTATATAACACAAATCCTGACGAAGATCAAAGAGAGCTTACCGGCATTCATTACAGCCGATGATCCGGGGTTAAACGTTACCATTTCCTGGATTATACATCATTCGTTAGGTATAGACCCATACTCGACATCATGCTGTGTTTCACTGTCTGCGAGTCAGAAAAGCTAGGAAGAGAGGTGCAGGAAGACAGCTTAGAAGAAATATTTTATTAGCATGCCTTTTCTGCTGATTGCAGTGCGATTTCCCATGAGGAAGAAGAAGCGGTCTTTAGACGGCGCAGAGACCCTGATTTATTTACAGTGCATTATTAATGGAGCGGGGTTAAGACTTTGATATGGCTGCCGTGCTCGCTTTGATGCTACTGTAAGGATTCAGAGGGAAAAAACATGCATGCACACAAAGACAAAGACACACACACACACAGCTCTTGCCATGAGAACAACACAATGCGCTCGTGCAATGCATGTAAACAAACAAAAGCAAAGCAAAAAAAACTCTAAACTATAACTATAAAAAGCCATACAGACACACAACACATTGCTAAAACATCAAAGGTTCCGCAGTTTGCACGTAATGAAACAACACTACTGGCAATGTTTTTTCTTTGCTCATATCAACATTCAAATGTAAAACAGAAGCTTTGTGGTATGTTGGCATGCGACTCGAAATACCCCAGTGTTAGAGGAAAGAAATCCTTTCTGCACCCAAGACTCACCCTTTTGCTTTCAAATAAATGTCCATGATAAAAAAATAAATAAATAAAAAACACACACACACACACACACACACACACACACACACACACACAACTGAAAAATAATCTAGTGGGAATTTGACCTTGCCGTTTCAGGTTGTACAGTTTAATATAACTACACCCAGAATCGACACTTTTGTTTCTTATAGGAACAGACGAATAAAAGACGGCTAAGCCAAGGACATGTGCCACAAAAACCAATCGCGGCACAAAGCAATAACGTGCCTCGTAGTCGCTTTTCTCCGGAGCAGTTCTTTTAAACGCGGCTTGGCCGAGTTACCTCCTCGTCTGTTATTTCTTCTCCTTTTTCAGTGCGGCTTGAGGTTAGTACGTTTGCTAAGCACCAACACAGATCAATACGAGCTGCCCTGGCACTTCAGTTGCAGAGGAGAAAGAGTTTCTGTGGGGGGGGCCAAGGTGTTGGTGGAAGTACAAAGAAGAAAAGACGCCGATGAGAGAGCAGGAAGTGCACCTCTGCTCCCCACAACAAAAGATCTGTTAGCACAGAGAACACACGAGGTGTTTGACCTTGACGCTGTGCAAACCACAGCTCAAATAAACAGAGATAGTATAGCAGCATCTGTGTGTGGAAAACCGAGCTTTTCCACACACTGGTTATAGAAAATTTAGACTGACATGGCCTTTCCCAGAACACAATGGCACAATGCTACTGGGCTTGGGAAATCTATATGAAATGTGGTATCGTGGCATTATACCCACTGGCCATAAACCGCACTCAAGCACAACCTTAATGTCATTAAAATCCTTTTTTCCTGTACCCAGCTCCATCATTACATCCTCACCATTTCTGCACTTTTAACATGGTACCAAAGAAAAGTGGCACGCTTAAAGTAAACAGGCAGGGTACTTTTTTTATGTTATCAACATGGTCAAACATTATTCAGAATCTTTTTGCGAATAACTAAGTGAGCAGTGTCAGAAGATAAGTGAATAGGTGGTGAATAGTAAATACTGGTCCATTTATATGTATTAATCTATCCGAGTAAGGCACGATACGACCTTAAGCAGTGCCGCCGTCTCAAGCTATTTTAGCTCGTGTTCATGTTTTGTCAGGAAAAAAAAATGAAAAACTCACAAACTGAAAAACACGTGGCCGGCATTCCAGTGCCGAGCTGACCAACTACATAAAACCACGGCTTCGAACAGAGAGATCTGGTGAATAAAAAAAAAAGGGGTGATGATAGAATGAAGGAGAGGTGCAGAAACTGATCCAAGAGGGTTAAAGCATCGATAGAGAGGATACAGGGACTATGCTTCAGATTCGTAACGTGAAACTTCGTACTGTCAGTCCGTTTCTGTTGTAGAGATCTATTTGAGTAGACAGGAGTCTGGGCTCTCCTTTATAAACCGTGCATACACATAGCGCTGAGCTTAAACCGCGCACGGAATGTGATTTATCAGGCTTTGCTTGTGCACGACGACGCGAGTGTGTTTCCAAACACTCCTGCTCATGCATAAAGTGCATTAAATCGATTACGAGGAGCGCCCGTCCCTCTTACCGTCAATCATATCAGCGATTTTGGTGATTACTGGATGATAAGATGTGCAGGTTACAGAGATGGAATGTTCAGTAAAATCACACAGCTAAAGACTAGGAGCTTTGCTGAGAGAGGAAGGTGTTGTTAGGGACCAGTGGAAACTCCTGAGAACGAGGACTGGCTGCTTAGGGCACTTTTAGCTGAGCTTAATGTAGCCACGGCAACATTTCAGTGAGAAACTGGAGGCATTTCCCCAAACAACTACAAAGTTGAATAACCGCACGTCCTACCTGCATTCACGTCACTCACGCTACGATACATTGCACCCCGTTACATTTCCAAAACCGGCAGCAGACAGCAAAAAAAGATCAATACTGATGCTATCGCTGCTCGTAAAATCTTTTTCAGAAATCGTATTTATTTATTTATTAGACAAATAAATGCTTGTGAAAGTACTAAATAAGTCATTTTTGTTTTGCTCTGCTTCAGGAAACAGTATGTTTATTTCACTGTCAGTGAAGTTTGTCTTCGTGGAGCTTTCTTTTCACACCCACCATGGTGTCTAAGAAGCAGCACCTCCAGTGCTATCTGGCTTTTCAAAGAGAAGGCCATATATGGTCATGTAAGGGCGTTGTTTATGCAAATGAGCATTGCCGAGATGAAGCCGTGTGGACGGACTTTAAAAGAAAGATATATGCGCCCGTTAATGAGCCGCTTGGAATTCGGCTTATGGCATGAATGGGCTTAATTAATCACTTAAGGGAGCTGCTGCATTAGCTTTTGCAATTCTGAGTGGCACAGGAATATTTTGCACTGCCCAGTGTCGAGTGCAGATATTAAATTTCCAGTCAGACTGATGGCCATTTTGCTAAGCTAGGTACCTTGTTGACTAATTAAAAAGACGTTAGATTGCCCATATACGATGTAAGGACACTAATCGTAAGTTAATCACTAAACTATAAATTGACTGTAACGTTCCAACACACGGGGTGTTTTTGTCACCTGTGAGAGAGACTTTGTTGGCTTGGGGTGCCTCTGAATTGTATATTCATAACATTCATAAACATTTGTTGTTCATAATGAGGATAAATGTGTATGCATAATAAAAGTGCATGCTTGTTAATTAATTTTTCATTCATTCTTTTTATGGAACTTTATTGCAAAACAATTTATTGTTCAATATAGGGGAAAAGGTTTGTGCTTCTAGGGGGAAAATAGTAATAGGTGTAATGCTCAAACCTTATAATCCTGCAGCCAGGGAAATAAAGCTAGGAGGATTGTTTACATCACTGATGCTCCCTCTGCTACTTCAGTCAATGTGAATGATTTTCATTAATGGAATCAATAAAATTCAGAGGTCTTGCATATGGTCACACATACGAAGTAAAACAGAGGCAAAAGAGAGGTGGTGTGAAAAAATAAGCGCCGAATCCAGCGCATCAAGGCTCTGTGTTACCTTTATAATTGCAACACTAAAAATCAGGCCACTACACGATACGCTTGAGAGGAGCTGTATTACATTTTTAAAAGCAAATTGTACAGAAGATTTCTTTAAAAGGGGAGATTATGCCGCCATTATCGCTCCCGGCCACGCCTCGCAGGTAAAACAGAGATGGAGAGACGGCACAAGGACTCCCGCTCCACTGAGGTACCGTTAAGCTGCTCTCTTAATGAAGCTCGGTCTCAGGGCAGAAACTTGGCTGTCTTATGAGTGCTGAGCCAGGCGGCAGTAAGATTGGCTCCATAGAGAGCTACTCGATTGACTGAGTGAAAATCTTTATCCTTCTATAAGAGAGTCATCCCCGCAGAGGCTCGTTTTCATAGGGCATGACCAGCGTCTCACCGTAGGAGGTAGACCAGTTTATGGTGAATCGTAAAATCTAAATTTCCTCAACATCTCAATTTGCCAGCACTAAAGCGGAGAGATATCGTATTGAGATCATTTACATGCATGTGTTGCATATGTGAGGTATATGACCTTAAAAACAGAAGCAGCCTGAGCTCTCTCACACACGTTCTGGAGCAGCGCACACACACACACACACACACACAGCGGAGAGATATCGTATTGAGATCATTTACATGTGTTGCATATGTGAGGTATATGACCTTAAAAACAGAATCATTCATAACATTCATAAACACACACACACACACACAGACGTCCACTCTTTGACACTGAGCTCTGATGTGCACTTTTCAGAAACTAGTACTATGTAAGAAGGCAGCAAGTAAACTGGGTCACGGTGGTGGTGCCCTGGGAAGTCTGAAATGACAAACTGCAACAATGGCCCCGAAATAACAAAACGTCACCACATGAGGAGTTCTACACAGATAGTGAGGCTATGAAATTAAAGAAGTAGCCAACGAGAGACGGGAGAATGGGTTGGAGAGAGGACCGACTGGTGTCATTTAAAAGCACTCATTGGAAGAAAATGACTAAAGAGCACATTGTGCTGCTTAGAGAATCTGCATCCATCTCGGACAAACCGTTCATTCCCATGCCAGCTTTATCTGGCCTACATGGGTGCGAACAGCTTGCCAAAAAAAAAGGAGAATAGGACAAAACTCTTTGGCACGGACGAGGTGACGGTGACAAAAAAATTATTATGAACAGTAATGTGTCATAACGCTTTCGGAACAAGACAACTTTAATTTAATTATACTCATTTGGCCAAGCCTTTTGTAAGTTTAATTTTTGGCGTCAAAATGACCTCTTTCCGGCATCTTAGTTAATAAAATATTATGTAGGTATGTTTAAAAACAACTCGTTCTCTAGGTAGCTGGGAAAGGCAGTGGAGAGGCTAAAGGGCAGGTAGCAAAGCCACTAATTAAGTATAACTGTGCTGTCAAGACAGAGAACCTCTCCAATACAGGTTTAAAAGGTATAACCAAGTTACATTCAAACCCCCGTATGCATTGCAGAAAATTCTACATAATTGACAGAACTGAAAAAAATTATTATTAAAAAATAAATAAATAAATAAAAAGTGAAAAGGCCCACAGAAGGGCCTCTGAGCGAGGCTGTGGAGAGATCTGTGATTGTATTTGCTCTGTGCAGATTTGGTTCACAGACCATCGCTTTTGTGAAAGCCCAGCAGAGAGTGAGGAAGGTGAAACATGGAAAGAGCTGACATCGCTGTACTACTGTATGAAAAAGTATTTCCCTAGTGCAAGAGCAATACCTGCAACCTGAGAGTTTAAACCAACTAATGATATAAACTGATTGAATAAGGCAGGAAAGTGAAACTTAAACAGACCTAACAAACAATAAATGCAAAAGAAAAGCCAATTGTTTTCAAAATGTTTGGATTGGAAAGATCACCTCTGGGATGAAATGGAAGATCAAGATGGGATCTCCAAGCACACACACACACACACACACAGGCACTTTAACAATCCTGCTGCCAAAATGAATAATTTATTCTTCTTAAAGCTACTTCACTCCTGAGAACCATTCACACAAGTGCTGAAGAAAACCGCATTAAAATGCCCCAGATTTGCTGACACACACCTACTCCCCTCTGTCTCTCACATTACTTCTGATAAGTAAGAACGGATATGCTGTGTCGAGCCTCATAAACACAGCACTAAACACTAACACGGTTCCTCTACATGAGAATGATATTAGTGGCAGAGGATATGCAAATGAGAGCGCTGGAAATGAAAATTCCTTATCTGAAAAATATGAGGTGCATAAAACTCTCCAGACGAGATTGGCAAAATGACTTGTGGGGAGTGACATCACTGGCTGGCACTGATGGCCTTCCTGTCCTGTAACTTTATTACAGGGGGGAAAAAAAACAATTTATAGAAGTAAGAGAGGCTGCAGAGGTAGTGCTTGCTAAATAAAGAACTTGGCATGCACATAAAAGAGAAATGGTAAACCACATAAAACTGAAAGATGAAACTTTTGTATAATGAAGCTTATTTAAATAGAGGAGCTCTAGCAGTGTCTGAGCAGCCAGAAAAACTTAATGTGCATGACAAGTACGTTTTAACCCGGTTACTGCCAGTGGGAAGGAGTTTAGCATGTGGCCCGGGGGGGTGTGTTAGGCGAGGGCTGCTGCCCATGCCGATCTCCTACTGGAACGTCTTTGCCTTGGACAGGAGAAGGAAGAGATCCGGAGAACGGGTAGGTCTACAGACACAGATAGATTACTGACAGAAAGCCTGCATTAAACTATTTTCTACTGAATGTTCTCTCATTAATTCGAAACCATGTAAGCAGTAGTCGGGCTGGAGCATCAGTGACTATTTCTTTTTTAATGCCAAGAACAAAACAGCATTTACAGTTATAGCAATTAAAGCACAACTCTGTAGCAGACAAAAGGACCAGAGTTTACTGTTGTTAGCCAAGTTGTTCTGAAGCCATATTTATACAACCAATCGCCACCATATCCTACACAAGTAACAGCCTACGACTCAACAAGAAACTGAACAGGACTATTACTGAAGCAACGGCACGACAAGAGATACATCCTAAATATCATTTATATATCAACATCAGCAAAATGTGTTTTGGGTGAACAGACCTGCCCCAACTTTAATTCTTTATTATTATCATTTATTATTGCAAATTTAATTATAGCAAATTTAATTATTTACCTTGCTGTAAGATTGCTTTCATTAACTGCCATGTTAACATTAGATCAAAGCAAACCCACAGAAGGCTCGGCAGCTGCTGTTCAAATTGAAAACTGGCTGCTCACCATGACATGCGTGATGTGTCTGACAATCGCTAACAGGAAGATAGACTTCATTTTTGGGGGGTGGGGGTTGGGGGGGGCTGCCCCAGCTACTACTGTTATAAAAGTGAATTAGATATTATGGCATGTCATCTACAGCTTATGCGTAGCATCCTGGTTCAAATCACATGACCAAACATGCAGTGTAAGTTTTACAGCAGTGTTTTTGGGGAATTAATGGGTTCTGGACCAGTTCCTAGTTTGGTATAACAATAGCACAAACTGTACACTAGTTACATCAGCATTCCTGCCTGCAGTGAAGCTGGAGAAGCTGTTCTGCTTTAACATTAATGTAACTTTTAAAACCAAGTGCACCAGGCAGGTAGCGCTGCATTGGTCAAGCGGACACGGAGCCCAATTTCACGCTTCACATACACTTTTGCTACTTGCTGTAAATGTCAACATACAAAATACACTCCTGCGACATTTCAGACTTGCCTCTGGTGTAAAAATAAACATATCATGGAAACATTTTGTTTTTAGTATTTGTGCTTCGCTGCCTCTGATATATAACTTGCTTTAGCTAAATTCCGTGACTAAAATGTTGGCTTGCAACAAATTTGGGGAGAAGTACTGCTCGTTCTGGGAAGCTCGGTCCATCAGGAAAATGACGGAGACCATTTCTAGGCCGGTTAAATAAAACTGAGTCAGGCGTTTGGCTGAACTGAATGCCGAAGTGGGAAGAATATCACTGGAGCATAAGAATGGTTCCGCTCACAACAATGGCTCCTTTTGCAGTGTGAATCATCATCACACCGGACTAAAGCCTGGACAAAAATAGCACTAAGACGTTAATGACTACTGTAGGAAACATTGTTTTGGGACTGTAAAGGTCTAAACCTGCCATTCTTTCAAAAGCTGAATAGCTGGTGGTAATTAACACGAGCACAAAGGAGTTTATTCTCATCTTTTCTCCCACGAGCTCTGTGAGCAACCACTGGCCGCTGAAAGTGCTTTATTTTTGATTTAATTATTGTGCAATACTCATGGCACTCGTGCAGTGTTTTCTAAACTATGAAACATTGTAAAATGGTTTATGGAATTTATGGAATGAGAAATCTTTTTGTCAAATTTATAAGAATGTCTGAAAGACCTGGAGGAAGTACTTCAGTCAGTTTTTTTAGTTTTATCTCTATATGCAAGCTTTGCCATCTATGCCACAGAGGTGAAGACTTTTGTTATTGTTATTCACAAAAGTATTAAGATCAATATATTGGGAAACATGGAGCAACGTGTTCGGCATGCAACAAGGGCGAAATCCTTCCGGGGGGTCGTCAGTCTCGCGTAAAGACCTGCTATAGCCTACACTATACATCCAAACCTATTTCAGCCTACTTTTAATATTTAAAAATGATTTCAAATTTTTCAAAAGCCATGACTTTTATATCCCTGGCTCTGTAATCACCTCCTGACCATTTCATCTAGTCTCAATACATAACCCAAAGAGAGACAGAATGTGGTTTTAGTGTCGTGGTGCTCACCACGAACCTGCATCTCACCAGTCTGCCTTCAGTCTGCCTCTGTTGCTACTGCCTGCCTTTTTTACCCAGAAGCAGTGTGCATACGTATAGACCAGCATGAGCACCTCTTCCTCTTTAGTGGTCCGCCACTAGGTATGCCAATCAAGGTAATAGGTGGATGCAGCATCGATTGACGGGTATTACCAGAGTGCAATTATCCACAGAATAGTATCTGACATAGTGTAGTTTGATGAACCTGACCCTGTCCCCTGACAAACTGGTGTGGAGGCAGGGGAGGCACTGAAGTGTTTGTATAGTACTATAAACTGTTTAGATTATCTACATTATTATCTGTACAAGTATCCATTATTATCATTAATAGTATAAGTTTACTGTCCATTAACGCTTTAGTTTAATATGTTATAAACGTCTTGTTTTCTACATGCACACCCAATCTTGCACCTGCAGAATCGGTGAAGTCTGTGTCTGTCTAACCTTTCAGATACACATGCACACAGATAAATAACTACAAATAAACTGCATTTAACAAGGAACAGTATGACACAAAGTTAAGAATGTTAATGAGAATAAGCCATGAAAGTCAGAATAGGTGAGCGTTTCTGACTCCTCTGACATGCCGGAGGCAAGGTGAGCCCTAACAAGTAAACCTTTTATCTGTGAGCAGCAATTAGCCAGAAGCCACAGTGCACCCAAAATGCACGTCAGCTCCCACAGTGTTTAGCATTTTCACCTTTATCAACTCATGAATGCAAAATTAGAAACTAACTGGATAGCTTTTGGCAAGCGTGTTTAAAAATGAAACACTCCTACCTCAGCTAGTGGAGAACCTGAGCAAAACTTTAATTCATGAGTCAAGCGAACAAAAGTACAGGAAGGGGAAAAAAATACTATACCCAGCTAAAAGGTCTTACTCCCTCTACTGAATCGCTTCCAGACACCATGAAATGCTCCATATTGACTTTTGCCTATTATTTCTACTAGGCATTAATGGAAAGTTCTACTTGCTGTACTTGAATGAAGAATTCTCTGAAACTGTATAATGAGAGAAGGGCAACCGAGGCAAGTAGCTGGTGTGCTGAAACAGACTATTGAATTTCAATGCTCAGGTCTGTTATTTACATATTCATTTTATTCATTTAACTACATGCTGATGCGTAGTAAGCAATTAAAACAGCCACTCCAGCTTTATTTGCATAGTTTAATAGACCATGCTAAAATATCTACTGAATTTATGCCCCACTTTTTAATTCAAGAAACTATGGAGGTGAATACCAAGGCCTATAAAGCAATGTGCACTACAGTGGGATTTCTACTTTACTGACCAGCATTGAGATGAATGCCTGAAAATTTGCCTTAAAATTTGTATTTAACTTGGCATTCTGACAGACTGTTACTGTTGAAGTTTCGGTTGAACATTGATATTTTGCTGCTATATTAACACGGTAATACCTAACATTAGAGAAATAAAATCTGATGCATTGCTTGATAATGTTTAACATGACTGCTATAAGCTATACAGTGTATCCAGACCCACCGAGCCTTGTTCTGAACACACACTATAACGTCTGCTGTAACTGTGGATGACACATAACACCACACATGGAAATCTAGATAACCATCATCTTAACACTGGATAGGTGTAACTACCACAGACGCAATGAGCTAAACAAACACAAGCTTTTACACTAAGCTAATTCCCCATCCACTATTTCTCGTTTCCTCAGTCAGCCTATTAAGGGCTTTATTGAACTGTGACAAAAACACCTCGGGTTGCAAGCTCGTTAAACAGAACAGCAATTAGAAAAAAAAATCATTTCAGCTTTAGAAGAAGACCCAGGTAAAGGTCATTCAGCTAGCAGTATGACTTAAATCCAAATAAAGACGCTGGCAGCTGGAAATATGCTACTCACTACCCGCATTTTCTGGATCTAAATCAGATTTTAGTACCATTGTACATCCAGAGAGCAAACCACAACAATCCTATCAGCTATCCATGCAGATATCCCACTACGCAGTGCTGTTTTCGACATGCTCTTGTTCTCTGCCAGCAACTTTACTAGGAAAGAAGGAGCCAAAAAGGAGCTTATCAAACACAAAGAAAGCAGCTGGCAATTCCTTACTCTGTATTACTCTCCATTTGTGAAACTATCCTTAAAAATCTCTTACCTTGCTTTTGGAAAAGTCTCAAAGTTGCTAACTAATGCTGATAACTGCTGACGATTGGAAGATGGGCTGAACATTTTTCACAGCTACTGGCATCCAAATTCGCAATAAAATATTCCCCTCTAACAGAGAAAGATTTAGAAACTGCCCTTCTTTTGTTAATACATAAGAGGCTAGGTGCGTTTTTCCCAGGAAGCAGCCACAGCGGGGTTTTTTTAAACCAAAAAATGATTCTGCTCTAATTTGCACATGGAAACATTCAGCTAGTTTTTTCATTCTTTGATTTCCTATAAGCATGCTTTTTTTCTGTAATCATCGCAGCAGGTGTAGCAGAGGAGAACCACAAAGCAGCAGACTTTAAAACAGAATCAGGGTGTTTGGAAGGGATTTAGTCTTGGTGTACAGTGTGAGCAAGGATGGGGTCAGGACCTTCATGCTGTCATGCAGACTCTCCCCCATTATAGTCTTTTCCCCCAAAACTAAAGTATGTCGGCATCATCTGTCACACTGCTCTCTCTTGCATATGGCTAGCGACAGGTGTTTTTTTTTTTTGTTTTATAAAAAAAAAAAAAAAGCATGGGGTGGATAGAAAAGAGGAAACAGAGCTTAAAGGAGGGAGTAAACCACCCCCTGCTCCCCAAATCCCCCCTCTACTCCATCAACTCCCTCTTCAGACAGGTGCAAGGCGAAGAAAATGGCCTGCAAGTAAAATAAAACCATGAAGCAAAATGGACGAGAAAGAAGCAAGACCAAAGGACGGAGCAAAAGCCTTTTTCTTCGTCCGCCGCATTTCGTTACGGTTCTGTTGCTGTTTTAAAGGAAGAATCACTACTTCTTGCCCCCGTGTGTTCCCAAAACCCGAGTATTTTTCCTCTGTCATGCAGAATAAAGGCCATCAGTCCCGGAGGAGCGACACTACAGTGCTCTGTGGCCTGCTGAAGGCTCCCACTATTGACCACGCAGACGTCTATTGTTCAGCAAGAGTTAGAAAAAGTAGAGTACATGAACTAGTATTAGCCTAATTCAGCTTGCTTTTATCCTTTCATCCCACGCAGACAAAGGACCAGAAGCAATTATTTAGCAAATGCCAGCAACATTTTTCTTAAAGCTTCTTGCCACAAAGAATTAGGATCGATGCATGTACATCTAGGGGTGTACAAAGCATCCTGCCAAGCTGCTATCAAAGGAAAAGGCTTGTTGGGTCAGAATGTCAGCGCTCTAGCCGTCACGGGTTACACCGTGACCTTGAACAATGAGACTAGACGGCTGGAGTGTGAGCACGAGTGTGCGCAGGGATATGTGTGTGTAAAGAGGGCAGATACGAATAGACGCAGGAGAGCCAAACTGGCAGGCTATCCAAGTCACTCCCTGGCTTTGTTCTCATGTGCTTACATGTGAAGTAGGAAAGAGAGAGTCTTTGTGTCTGGGAAGCGCCAGCCTCCGAGAAATATACCAAAACCTGAGGCAATGACAAAATGAGATTTTAAAGCTTTTAAATTTTAGATTAGAAATGTAACATAAACTCATTTTATAGCTTAAGTTTTGTGGAATTAGCTTTTTTATAAAATTCATTTAAAAATATTGATTAAAATATCTTTTTAACAACAAATATCATCATAAAAACAGGTCAATAAAGGTTACTGTAGGTTGTGTTAACAGTACATTGTACTGAAATGCACTGGTACTCTGAATGCCATTTTCCTTTGCACAGTAAAATAATATAAGAACAAACAGTTACTTAACATTAAATAACAAGCAAATAACAAAACTATAACAGTGGTCGTGATAACGGCTTAAATACAACTTCAGCCTAAATGCAGAAAGATTAAAATACTGCCTTAACCAACATTAGTAAACCCTGTTACTTCAGACGTTACTTGCGCGTTTTGATGACGTTTCTTACATTACATTCAGCTGTACTAGAATTCGACAACTGATCATCCTGGATTAATATCATGCAGACCTGATTACTGCATGCAGACCTTTTCCTCCTACTTGCAGTCCTCTCTTTAATAACAAAACATGCTTTTACCATTTATAATCATTTATTTAAACCCTTGAAGAAGAACGCAAACCATTATTATTATGACTAACATGCCTTTTAAAATGTGACATGAAGAAATACATATTGCTGGAGAAATACTAACTACAGAGTGCAAGAATGGAATAAACTTCAGGAAAAAGGAAGTCATTATTGACCATTCACCAGTTGCAGAAATCTCAGTGATCGAACGTGCAAGATAAGCAGGACTGTTACGCAATATGGCTTTAATAATGTTTGGTAAAGGAAAAAAAGCACAATAGCCCTTGTTCACCATAGTAGAGATTTGGCCGCATGAAACGTCCGGGTGTCCGCATACTCTCCACATACAGGGGTTAGACAATGAAACTGAAACACCTGTCACATTAGACCACAATAATTTATTAGTATGGTGTAGGGCCTCCTTTTGCGGCCAATACAGCGTCAGTTCATCTTGGGAATG